>JAECXB010000228.1:0-36907 GCA_018151435.1 Zaprionus africanus
TATCCTCGTCCTTGTTTGCTGCTGCTCCCGTCTGGATCGGATCCTGAAGGCAGCGCCACCAAAGGCTGACCGATGAGCAGGTGGCCTGGCGTCAGTACCTCTCCATCGCTGGGATCACTGCTGTCGACGAGCAATGGCCTGGAGTTGAGCAGCGCCTCGACGTCCACCAGATGGGTGCTCAACTCGTCCTGCGTCAGGTTGGCGTTGCTCGCTCCTCGCAGAAGCCTGAGCTTGGCAGACTTCACTGCGGCTTCCCACATTCCTCCGAAGTGCGAGGCGTGGGGGGGAATGAACCTCCACTGCACTCCTCTCTCCGCCGCGAAGCTCACCAGCCTCGCCTCGTTGTTGTGGAACACCGTCTGCAGTTCCCTCAGAACGTTGCTCGTTCCAACGAAATTCGTCGCGTTGTCGCTGAATATCGTCTCCGGTAATCCGCGTCTCCCGATGAACCTTTTAAAAACGTTCAAAAAGGCATCAGTCGATAAATCGGTTACCAACTCTAAATGAACCGCCTTTGAGGCAAAACTAACAAAAACGGCAAAATACATTTTTACTGGTGGTCTACCCCTGATTCTATAGCTAACATAGAACGGCCCACAAAAGTCGACTCCACATACTCGAAACGGCCGACCTTCTCGAAGACGATCAGCAGGCAAATTTCCCATTATTTGCCCCAACAATTTTGGCTTGTATCGAAAACAGTGTATGCAATTCCGAACAACTGCAGTGCACAAACTTCGAGCATTTACTACCCAAATTTGCTGCCTCAAAAGTCCAATTAGAACTTTTGGGCCAGCATGGTAGTGCCTACGATGCAAATATCTGACAAAAAGTTGAATAAATCCTGAGTTCTTTGTCATTAAAAGCGGAAATTTAGCGTCATAAGAGAGAGGAAGACTGTGACGGCAATGGATGTTGTTTATGCACTGAAGAGACAAGGCCGCACCCTATATGGTTTTGGCGGTTAAAAATATTTTATAACTGAAAATCTAGAATATTAATTGCGGAGAGTGGGCCACAATCCGACCACACTTCCCGAATTCAAACCAAAAGAGTAGCTTAAGCTTAGCGACACTTCTTCTGTTCTTTTAATCTCTAGTATAGCCACATTTATATTTATTTTTAATGCTGTCGTGCTTCAACAGGAGTCATATCCATGGTCTCACGCTCGTAGACCCCTATTATTATAGATCCAAGCGAATCGATATAATTTTTGAAGCCGACCTTATGGCACAACTCTTGTTACCTGGATCAAAGCTTAACCCATAGCGCAGAATACTCAACTCGGATGGGTTCTGTTAGGCAATGTTGGCAACACGCATATTATACGCCACATTCGTTGTAATCATGCCATAATAAACTCCGAAGAGCTGCTTAAAGTATTCTGCGAGGTGGAATCAGTTCCAGAACTCCCAAAGCTCTCCAAAGAAGCGCATTGGTGCGAATCTTTCTTTAAACAGACCCATCAACGTCAACCAGATGGCAGTTATCAAGTCCGTTTGCCATTCAAGAGGAACTTTGACCCCAGTATGACGCTCGGAAAATGTCATCAGATCGCCCTGAACAGATATCTTCAACTCGAAAGCGACTTCAAAGGGACCGAGACAAATGGAGCAGATACTGCAAAGGAATTGAAGAATATTTTCTACTAGGACAAATCACGTTGGCAGAGACGAGCGAAAACTCAACCATAACCACGGTTTCCATAACCACGGTTGCATCATGCGTGCTACCACATTATGCAGTTTTCAAGGAAGAAAGCCTCACCACAAAACAACCTATCGTTTTTGACGCATCGGCCCGGATCTCAAATGGCAGATCGTTAAACGATGTACTATGTGTCGGTCCCACGCTGCAAAATGATCTGCCAGCCGTTCTCTTAAATTGGAGACAATATAAGTTTGTTTTCACTGCCGATATACAACGAATGTATCGCTGTATCAATGTCCATCCTGATGACACGCAGTACCAGAGGATTTTATGGCGGGCGGCGGATGGAGTCATAAAACAGCATAGCTTAACTACCGTCACGTTTTTAACAGCGTCTGCACCTTATACAGCTATAAGAGTCATCCATCAAATAGCTGAAGACACACATACATAATATCCTAAGGCATCCAACGTTCTAAAAAATGAGACATATGTCGACGACTTTCTCTCAGGCGATCATTCATACGAGGCAGCAATACGGAAAAGATTGCAAACTATGCTAGTTTTAAAAACCTCTGGCATGGAGCTACGAAAATGGGCTAGCAATGACAAGGATCTGATCCGACAAGGATCTGACAAGGATCGAGTACATCACTGGATTGGGATGAGCCAGTTCCCAACACCATTGTCGTCAAATGGCAACAATTTCGACAGCACCTAATGAATGTCAACACGATCAAGATACCACGCAGCGTCAAATTTATACCACAATTTAGTAGTGAGATACAACTGCACACCTTTTGCGATGGATCCTCCAGTGTTTACGCAGCAGCAGTGTATGCACGCACCCAACAGTCTGATGCGACTTTCTATACAACTCTCATCGTTGCGAAATTTCAAAATTTCGCCAACCAAGCCATTAACAATACCGCGCACTGAGCTATGCGGTGCAGTATTAGCTACCAAACTCACCCAATGGGTCCTGGAGAATAACCGATGGACCGATGCTACCATTGTTCTGCACTGGATTAAAGGAGACATTACTAGGTGGAAAACGTTTGTAGCCAACCGAACGTCTTACATTCTCGACCACACCTCAGCGGCTCAGTGGCACCATATAGACACATCGGAAAACCCAGCAGATTGCGCAACCAGAGGCCTACCATCGAGCCAAATACCTGATATTTGGTGGCATGGCCCATCCTGACTATGCAAACCCCACAATATTTGGCCAAACACGCAATCACAATTGCTCAATCCAGGAGAAACGGATCTTGAGGGCAAATCCATAAAAATTAGAACCTTCACTACCTTTCCAGACACAAAGGATTCTATTATTGACCGATTCTCGTCATATGCAAAACTGCTACGTGTCACGGCATACATGTTACGATTCTGCCTCAATGCTCATGCTCGAGCACAACGAAGTCACGGATCACTCTCTCCTGACGAACTGGATGAGGCCCTGTGATGCATAGCTCACCTTGCACAATCCTATACATTTCACGCCGACATCCAAGCGCTTAAAAGGAACAAGCCGTTACCACCCCGTAGTACACTTTCAAATCTTACACCGTTTCTTGACAACAATATCTTGAGGATTCGGGGCCGTCTCAAGCATTCAAATCTCTCTTTTTCTCGAAGACATCCAATTATATTACCTCATTGTCATCCACTTACAGATTTGGTAATTCAACACTCTCATCATCTCACTCTACAATGCGTCTTTGGCGTCAAGTTATTGTTTGTGTTTTTACTAACATTCCCACGCTCTTTCGCTCTCCCGCTCACGAAATTAAATTTCGCTCTTGAGTGATTTGTGCAGTGCTTGTTTACGTTAAACGTCTCAACTGTTTTGTTGTTTTGTTTACTTCGAGTGCTCACTAGTTTCGTTGTTGCTTAATCTTTCGTACTTGCTTGCCTGCCTGTATCGGTTTAGTAACTGTTTCGTGCTCTCTCAAGAAAATGATCTTATTTCTTATTTCTTATCTTCTTAATTTGCTTTTCGTTGTCCTCTACATTTACCAGGCATATTAGTTATTCCTATCATGGTGAACTAGGTCAAGGTGTCGTGCTCTGCAACAATTTGCAAATGCGCCTCTGATCCTAAGGCGGCTTACAAGTATATTGGTTGTGAGATGCCGTCAACGCCAATACCGGCCTTTAATGGTCTTGCGAAACATGCCGAGTGGCTGATTCCGACATACGCAAGATCCACAATAAAACCAAACTAGGGTTTTATCGGATACGTACAGCTTTCTCAAATCTTTAGTCTGAATTTTTAGAGATGGAGGCCAAGTGTAACGCCTTTACGGCATTAAATAAGCCACCTTCTCCGCTGAGAATACCTATCGATTCAGAGTCTTACTTAAATCTTACATGCATGCTCTCTTCCCAGGCTTCTTCTCCCGATCTTCTAAACCTAATTTCTCCTATTCCGTCATACTCTTCTAGTTGCACAAAAAAATCGTCAAGCAAGGTTACTGCGCCCAAACCTCTTGCTCCCCCTCTTGTGTCTACTCCAATTCCGAGCAACGACAACATAAAGGTAATGTTCCTGCAATTATGCCCGCTAGTAGGGTACAGAGTATAAAACATCTGATTGCAATTAAACCCAAAAAATTGGTATTTGTCTCTCGCTTGGCCCCGGAGACATCTAAAGAAGATGTACAATCGTACATCCTCGCAAAGCTGCATGTAAACAACCTTTTTGTTGAAAAATTCAACCTTAAATTTGCACGCGACATTTCTTCTTTTAAAATTAGTCTCCCAGCACAACACTTTAAAGACGTTTGCGCTGCTTCATTTTGACCGCCGACCTAATTGTTAAGGAGTTAACTTTAAAACGAAAGAGCCGAACTTCAGTTACTCTTCCAACATTGGCTGTAACATCGCCAAGTGGCGGTTCAAAAAAATCTAAGTCGTCAAAAAACTAAAATTTCCTCTTGCCTCGGAAAATGTCAGAGGACCTATTAAAAATCTTTCTTCCATAATTCTTTCCTATCAAAATGTAAGAGCCCTATGTAGTAAAATCTCTAGTCTTTACCTAAATAATCTTGCATTTTCCTCACATATTATTGCTTTTACCGAAACCTGGTTAAAATCAGAGATTCTAAGCTCTGAAGTCTTTCCAGAAAGGTACACAATATACAGGCTTGATCGACCTGGCCGACGGGGTGGTGGAGTACTGATTGCAGTAGACTCCAACATTGAGTCGGACCTCTTACAACCGTAGATTCAATTGGACATTGAATTCATTTGTGTAAAGCTACACTTTCCCGGTGTACGGATTATGAGCGGAGTCACCCGGTGCTAAAGCTGTCATAACAGCGGAGTAACATTTTATGTGTCGATGCATAATTGAACTCAGCTGTATTCTTTTCTAAGCTCTCTTGTAATTTTGCGGTCATAGCGATAAGACGTAGTTTTTATGTATACCTAAAACAATGAATTTAAATGGAAAAATAAACTGAAGATAAATAGGGCATATATGATTCTTATTTGCAAACCCCATTATTCATTGGTGGCCCATGAGGGGAATCTTGCTTATAAGAATCATATTTAATAATTGCTAAAAGCTGTTTGGCTTTTTGTTTGTGTTGATTCACAATATTGAACGTCTGGATAAGATTCAAAAGTTCCATTTTTTAAAGGAAGCATTACCAGTAGAAGCATTTAACTGAAGCAAAATATGAAGTCACTTGTACCACACTCCAACAACGGTATAACAACCCACGCATTGTGTTCTCCAGCCACATGAACATGCTCTGCAACATACCGAATCTTTCCAAAGAAAATTCTGCTGACATACGGTCTATTGTTAGTACAGTCAACGTCTGCATTGCCGCTTGCAATAACGTCAAGGCGCCGCTACAAGTAGATTTTTGGGTGACTCATTATATAACAACCAAACTACCAAAAGACACTCACACAGCGTGGGAGCATCATCTGGGCAGCAAGATTGACGTTCCTTCATACAAAGATCTGCAGCAGTTCCTCAATTATCGACTTGTTACGTTAGACGCTATTGAAAGCCGTAACGCGTGCAGCGGCACAGCGTGTGCACAGCGCCCACACCAGGTCGGGTGCTTCCGCGTCCGCTTGCTGTCATTGTGTTAATTTACACATCCTTCGAAGATGTCCGCAATTTCTTTCAATGGATTGCTACCAACGGAAAGAAGTGGCTACCAAGTCAAAAAAATGTCTAAATTGCCTGGGAAAATCGCACACACAAGCAAGTTGCCCCAGCAATAAGAATTGTCTTCATTGTGGTCAACGTCATCACACGATGTTACATTTTCCAGTAACACAGCCAACGCTGATAGCCTCCTCGACATCATGCCAAAGTTCAGCAGCCAGTTGGATGCCAGGATGCCAGGATACGGTAAACGCGCTTCTTGACTAAGGATCAGAAGCAACTATCATTTCGGAGCATGCAGTGCAGTCTCTCCAGCTCTCCCGAAGCACAACTCGCACTTCAATCACCGGAGTCGGTCAAGATTCAGGCCGACGCTGCAAATTCATCGTAAGTTGTTCAGTGCAAACAGCAACTGACCCAAATTTCTCATTAAAGGTCGACGATGCTTATGTTTTGAACACGTTGACATCACACATGCCAAGTCAAAGTTTTCCAGCAGGAAAGTGGAGTCATATCCAGGGTCTCACGCTCGCAGACCCCTATTATTATAGATCCAAGCGAATCGATATAATTTTTGGAACCTTATGGCACAACTCTTGTTTCCTGGATCAAAGTTTAAAGCAAACGAACCCATAGCGCAGAATACTCAACTCGGATGGGTTCTGTTCTGCTCTCCAAAGAAGCTCATTGGTGCGAATCTTTCTTTAAACAGACCCATCAACGTCAACCAGACGGCAGTTATCAAGTCCGTTTGCCATTCAAGAGGAACTTTGATCCCAGTGTAAACAAATGTTAATTTAGCAGTGTTTAAAAACACTAGTATTCATCGACTAATCGATGAATGTATACGATATGTCGATTGTTAAGCTTTTATGTATTTGTTTTTTTCTCCTTCTTATTCGATAATTGAATGACGCACAAGGAGCAGCGTGGGTAAAAGTAAAGTCTCTCTGTATTATTAAAATTAAACCTTAATATCAATAAAGCCTACAAAAAGTAACCCTTCACAGTTCAGAAGTGGGATCACTTGAGGTTTGAATATTAAAAGAGAATAAAAAGTGTTCGGGTAGCAGCAAGAATCTTCGACGTGGGAAATTTGCAATGAGATAGGTTCTCAAAAAGGTCTAGGTGACAACAAATTGCAAATAACGGAAAAGTTCCTTTTTTACGTGGCGGACGGATTCTCAGTAGCCAGATCTGAAATCTAAGGGATTTTGGTTGAGCGCAGTCTCAAATCGGAGTATTTGAATGTTATTCAAGTTGTGATGAAATTCGCAAACAGAAGCACACATTGTGAAATACCTACAGTACATAGAGTTGTCTCGCTCGCACTCATTGAATAGGAGTTCCACGTGCGAACGTTCACGAATCAGCGAAGGAAACTTAAGCTAAAACAAAAAAAAAATGCCAATGATCGCAGAGCTTAAGGTGGACGAGTTAAGGGTCCTTCTACGAGCAAGAAATTTGGCAAGCTTAGGTTCTCGAGCTGAGCTAGTGCAGCGGCTCATGGAGCATGAACAATCGGAAGAGATAGAGATGCCAACGGTTGGGCTCTCCAGTCAACAAGAAGAAGCGATGACGTCACATGCAGCGGCAATTTCACAATTGCAGGGTATGCAGACGCAGAACACAGCCGTTACGGGTCAAGTTAATCAACCAACAAGTCAGCAAAATAACACGGTGGTGGACACGGAAATCACAAGCAACGAACGAAGCTGTGTTGGATTGGCTACCAACAACAACATGAGGCAAGCAACAGTCAAGGAAATTGCAAACGCCTTGCCAGAGTTCGATCCCAGCGATGATAACGCTATCTCAGTAGATCAGTTCGTCGATCGCGTCAACAAGGTGGTTGATGCTTACCTGTGGGATGAAAAGTTTTTAATGCTCGCTATCTACTCACGGCTTAAGGGGGCAGCCAAGATGTGGTTAGATTCCTCACCTATTCTTCACACCACGTAGAACAACTTTGCAAATGCTCTTCGAGACGAATTTGGAGCAAACCCTGATGAAGCTGAGGTACACTTCAGTATGGCAAGTGCCACAAGAAGACCGAAAGAGACAGTAAAGGAATACCGAATGTCTGCCCTTGGAGTGCGATATAGGCTCAGCGAAGCAGCAGTTATCCGATACGTACGAGCAGGTCTTCAGCATCGTGAGCTGCAAAACAGCATTGCGGCTATTCACTTCGTTACAATGAAGCAACTTCGGGATGCAGCCGAATCTTATTTTATAAACAGAGGTCGATCGAATGCGCTTAGGAAAGAGGTTCTAACGAAAGCCAGCAACTTCGAGCAAACGCAGGACAAAGATGTCAAGCCACGAAAATCAAAGGACGCAATGAAGTGCTACAATTGCGGAGAGTTGGGTCACTTTGCCAATTTGTGCCCAAAAGAGAAGAAAAGGACGCGTTGTACCAAATGCAACAAATTTCACGACCCAACAGCAGCTTGCCACTCAGCAAATCTGAACCGACTAGGAGCCATAAATCAAGACAAGCTATTTACCAGGAGAGTCTGCGTGGGATCACGTTTTTAACAGCGTCTGCACCTTATACAGCTATAAGAGTCATCCATCAAATAGCTGAAGACACACAAACATAATATCCTAAGGCATCCAACGTTCTAAAAAATGAGACATATGTCGACGACATTCTCTCAGGCGATCATTCATACGAGGCAGCAATACGGAAAAGATTGCAAACTATGCTAGTTTTTAAAAACCTCTGGCATGGAGCTACGAAAATGGGCTAGCAATGACAAGGATCTGATCCGACAAGGATCTGACAAGGATCGAGTACATCACTGGATTGGGAGGGGCCAGTCCCCAAACCCAATTGTCCAAAAAAAGAAAAAATTTACAAAACCCCAAAAAAATTTCAACACGATCAAGATACCACGCAGCGTCAATTATCATTATTTTGACAGAGGGAGTCTCCCAACATAGAAGGCGCGAGGCACTGCGACCAGAATGATCTTTTGTGCCTATAAGGCTCTCCCTATCTTGACAAAAGCCGCTCAGCTTCCCTGATGAAGCCTAGCAGGTCTTTCGTCGAGGAATGGACAATTTGCTCGGGAACTGCGATTTCCACGTGCAAATGTTTCCTCCTACTCCAAACCAAGGCTGGACAGTCACACAGTATGTGTTTGGTTGTTTCGTCGTCCTCTTTGCAGAGCCTGCACTCTGCATCAGAGGATAGACGCATTTTTGTTAGGTGATAGTTCACCAGATGATGGCCACTAAGGTAGCCAACAAGGAGATAGAGATCTCTCCTGGAGAGAAGGTCTGTTCTGCGCTTAACCAAGGGATTTGTAAGCTCTCTAGCCTGCCTCATCCCTGGTAGGAAGAACCAATAGCGTTCGGTCAACCTATCTGCCCATGTTTTCACAAGGGATGAGATAGTTGACCACCCCACGCCACAGAAGGGTTCGGGGCCAAGCAGAGGGGTTGATGATCCCGCTCTCGCTAGCTCATCCGCTAGCTCGTTGCCCTGGAACCCGGAGTGTCCAGGTACCCAAAGGAGGGTAACTTTATTTTTGTTGGACAGTCTCTGGAGGCAGTTCCAGCAGTCAGCCACCATACGTGAGCTTACTCTATTTGAGGAGAGGGCTAGTATGGCAGCTTGGCTGTCCGAGAAGATGTAAATGTTAGCTCCTCTCATCCCCTTCTCAAGGATAAGACGGCAGCAGAACTCAATGGCATGAACCTCGGATTGGAAGACCGTGGGCCACTTGCCCATGGCAATCGAGGTTTTGGAGTTGGGACCATGTATCCCGGCTCCAACCCCCTGATCAGTTTTTGACCCGTCGGTATACCAGTGTATGCCGTGAGGGTCGCTGATGGGGTTGCCTGCATCCCAGTCCTTCCGGTCTGGGATGAGGGTTCTGAATTTTGCACCAAAGAAGAGTTCCTTGGTCATAGAATCTGATCTAGTGCAGATCTCTAAGCCAGGAATGTCTTTGATAAGTCTAGCATGCCCTGATTCGGTAGCTAGAAGCCCAGATTGGAGCTTGATTCTAAGAAGGCTCAATGCGGCGACTTCTTGTATTTTGATGTGCAGCGGAGTCAGATTTAGGATTGATTCCATTGCTGCTGTGGGACAGGTGCGAAGTGCACCCGTCAAAGAAAGGCAAAGTAGCCTATGCAATTTGTTGCATTTGTTGATGGCAGTGACCTGCGTCACCTTTGGCCACCACACAATTGCAGCGTAGGTGACGATGGGTCTTACCATCATCTCAAATAGCAACCGGATGTTACAGGATTTGAGACCCCAGGTTCTACCAAAGAATCTTCTACATGCCCACATGGCATGAGTTGCCTTTGATAGAGTGTTATTTAGGTGGGGGTTCCAGTTTAGTCTTTTATCAAGGGTCACCCCTAGATATTTAACCTCGCTGGAAAGACCCACAGGGGAGCCGCCAATGTTCAATTGACCTATGTCAATAGAATAGCGCTTAGTGAAGGGGACAATAATTGCCTTTTGAGGATTGATGCTGAGACCTACATCTCCGCACCATCTGCTAACCGTGTTCAGAGCTGATTGCATCAGCTCTGTCACGGTGTTGGCAAATTTCCCGTTCACTATTAGAGCCAGGTCGTCCGCGTAGCCGATTGCTTGCACGCCCTGGTTTGCGAGAATGCTTAGTAGTTCATCAACTACTAGAGACCAGAGTAGGGGGGATAGGACCCCTCCCTGGGGACATCCTTTGACCGCACTAATAACAGCAGTCGTGGTGTCCAAGGTAGAAGAGATGATCCGGTGTTTGAGCATAGCCTCAATCCATCGGATTAGGGGACGGGCAATATTTCTGCGTTCTAGCGCAGCAGAGATAGAGCCGTAGCCGGTATTATCAAAAGCACCCTCTATATCAAGAAAAGAGCACAGAGCAATGTTCTTGGATGCGAGGGCTTCTTCGATTTTACCTACTAATTTGTGGAGGGCGACCTCCGTCGACCTTCCCGCTATATACGCAAACTGCGTGGGATGCAGAGGACAAGTTTTCTGCAGAGAGCACCGTATGTGCAGGTCTATAAGCCTTTCCGCTGTCTTAAGCAGGAAGGAGGTGAGACTGATCGGCCGATATGATTTTGGCTGGTCCGCGGGACGATTCCCTTGCTTGGGAATGAATACCACGTTGACTCTCCTCCAAGAGACGGGTATGTATCCCCAAGTTAGACTAGCTCTAAACAGGCCGACCAGCGGATCGAGGATATGATCCAGACTGTTTTGTAGAAGGGCTGGGAAGATTTGATCGCCCCCCGGGGCTTTGAAGGGAGCGAAGGAATCTACAGCCCATTTGACCTTTTCAGGGTCGAAGATGGTTCCCGATAAACTGGAACCACGTGAGTCCGGTGACATGGTGACGTCATCTAGACTAGATAGATCTGGGTTCGCCACCGAACCCGGGAAGTGGACTTGAAGCAGAAGATCAAGTGCCTCCCTGCGATCTTGGGTGAAAGAGCCGTCTGCTCTTTTAAGAAGCCCTATACCATTAGACGACCCTTTAGCTAATACCTTGTGCAGTCTCGCTGCCTCCGGCAGCGATTCAATGCTACCACAGTAGCTGCGCCACGTATCGCGTTTGGAACGTCTAATGTTTTTATTATAGTTAGTTAAGGCGTCCCTATAGACGTCCCAACTGACGCGGTTAGCTTTGGCCCTATTGAAAAGACTTCTAACCTTCCTTCTTTGTGCGGATAGTTCCTCGTTCCACCATGGAACTTTACGGTTGACCTTTAGGGTCTTCCGAACGGAGCTGTCCTCGAAGGATGTGATTAGCACATCTTGAAGCAGGTTGGCAGCAAGTTCTATCTCATTGATAGAATTTGGGTTGCTGATCAACAAATCTGCTTTAAAAGCCACAGAGGCTTTAAAAAGTTCCCAATTGGTCTTTTTAGGACAGAAGGAGTTCTGACGGATCTCGACTTGGCCAGGTAGATCGAACCTGATGTGCTGATGGTCCGACAAGGTGGCTTCGTCTGTGACCCGCCAGTTTACCAGTGAACTCCCAATAGAGTTACTGACTAGGGTAAGGTCCAAAACCTCTTCCCTAATGGCATTAATAAAAGTTGGCTTACACCCTATGTTAGCAACATCTAATTGACAGCACAATAGATATTCTAAAAGGGACTCACCACGTTTGTTATTGTCGCTGCTTCCCCAGATCGTGTGATGCGCGTTGGCATCACAGCCGATCACGAGCGGCTTGTTATGTGAGCGGCAGAAGTCCACCAGCCGCTGAACCTCTGTGGGGGGAACGTCATCCACGTCGCCCGGGAAGTAGGCAGAGGCGATCACAACTTCCCGGACGCCTTCGGCCGTGGCTACCTCAATAGCCGTTGCCACCAGGTCTCTGTGGATGAAATTAGATAAAGGGAAGTGTCTCACATTGTTATTTACAACAATAGCAGTGCGAGGGGCACCGCCCATGCGGTCATATATCAACTTACATGATCCGCATGATAGTCCACGGATGTGGCCACCGATCAACCATGGCTCTTGGACGAGAGCCAGGTTGATTGCTTCTTCGCAGACGACCCTGCACAGGGTGGCAGACGCTCCTCTGGCGTGGTGCAGGTTCGCCTGGAGCACCTTAATGGCGCTCGGCATCCTCCTTCAGGGCCTTCTTAACAAGGCCACCTGCCTTGCCCCCCCGAGAGTCATTGCCTCGGATGCCCTTCGGCAGTTTAGAGGAACCGCTCGGGGGAGGTCGCCTTGCGACCACGGTCGCCGGAGGGGCCCTTGCGGGGGGTCTCCGCACTGTGCTGGTGGAGGGCCTGGGATGGACGGCGGGGCGTCCGCTGCCAACCACCGGCCTCGTGCGGACCGCTGTGGGCTTGGGGGCAGTCACCACTATGACTGGGGGTTTGGGGATGGGTATCGTCTCCGCCACTGCAGCTGCGGCGCTGGTGGACGCCACCGGAGCGCTAGCCACTGCTGTCACGCCGGTGGAATCCACCGTTACCGCCGCTGGAGGAGCGATGACAGGAGGGGGTGCTGGGGAAGGGGAGGGGGACAGGGCGGGGGTGGGGGTGGCTCTGACAGCGGAGTTCTTGAGGATGAGCTTAACTCTGCCGAAGCGGAATTTCACTATCCCCTTAAGCTCCGTCAGAGCCTTATACGACATCTCGTCGACCATCATCGCGAGGTGTGTCGTGTTGCCGTTAAGGCCGTGTTGCACCACCCGCCAGAGCTCCGTGGAGAGCTCACAGTTCTGAATACCCAAGTATTCCACAATGTCGGCGGGTGTGAAGGTAGCGCTGTTGGGGAAGTAGCCTCTAACGAGGTGAGCTCTTGGGAACTCAGCTTCCTCCAACAGTTTTATATCAAGGCCGCTGATGGACCTGATATGTCCAAAAGCTTCCCTGACCCAATTGGCAGTGCTGCTGTTCTCGCACACCAAGAGCAGCCATTCATTTCGGGGGATACAACCCTCGAAACCTGGACCGACTTTTGATGTGAAAGGCAGCCGCATCGCCTTAAGGATACTCTCTTGCACCGTGGCCATATGCTCCGGTGTAAGAGGTTTAGCGGGGTCAGCCGAAGTGAAGCCCAATTTCACCCTGCTTGCCACTTGGCTGAAAAGTGGCTTGGTGGACTCTACGTGAGTCTTTTTGGACTTCTTTGAGGACCCTTGGGGTTCGGGGATGGTGTCGTCACCGCGCATCCGCTTGGCCTTGGTTTCCGCGGGGGGCGAGGTGGCGATGGCAAGAGCCTCTGCTCTGCTCGAACCCTTTGCGAGTGCAGCTTTGAAGAGCTTCTTCTCGCGGGTCTTCAGCTTGACGAAGGCGTTCCCTGAGTCCAGTCGCAGAGTCTGGATTTGGGAGCCAGCTTCCGTGAGGCCTGACCTCTGAGAGGCCACGGAAGCGTCGTCGGCAAAGCTGATCAGGTCACCTTCAGCTTCGGCGTCGGAGGACATCACCTCGACGGTCTGCTGCGTGACTGAGCAGTTGTTGGACGAGAAGGCAGCACTAGCGAACTCAGTGTCCAAGGGAGTTCGTGGCCTGTCCGAGTCCCCCGGAGTACTAGGGTCGAGACCCGTAGTATTGGGGGTGGAAGCCAGCAGCCCAATGGCTGCAGTGCTGGAGTTGGGGTCGGCCGTGAAGGCTTCACCCTGGGTTGATGCGTTCAAAGCCGCATCAGGCTTGTTAATTAAATTTTGGTAATCCATATAATTTGGTCCCACGAGTAGGCGGGAAGGGAAGGTCACCCACGACATAGCCCGCTTGCCGTGGGAAGTCTAAATGAAACTGGAGGGCGACAGGTATCCAGAGTCCGCATACTAGAGACCGGGCTACCCCCCGGCCATGCATCCCTTGGCGTATGCTGTTCCGCCTTGGATTGGGGTGATTTATAGATTCACGATCTTCGCCCGACTACAATTAGTCAGCACCCCTAGCAGAGACATGACCGTGCTAGGGGCCTGCTTCCAGCCGCCCTCGCGTGGAGAGTATAGCCGCACTTCCGTCAGTAGGAGCAAGGACGGCACGTTCCACAGCCAAAACTGTGGTTACATGTGGTTCCCCTTGCTTCCTCTGGCACCTGAGGGCCGGGGGGACCAAAAAAAAAAAAAAAAAAAACCAGAGGGTTGCAACCAGAGGCCTACCACCGAGCCAAATACCTGATATTTGGGGGCATGGCCCATCCTGGCTATGCAAACCAAACACGCAATCACAATTCCTCAATCCAGAAGAAACGGATCTGGAGGCCAAATCCATAAAAATTAGAGCCTTCACTACCCTGTCAGACACAAAGGATTCTATCATTGACCGATTCTCGTCATATACAAAACTGCTACGTGTCACGGCATACATGTTACGATTCTGCCATAATGCTCATGCTCGAGCACAACGAAGTCACGAATCACTCTCTCCTGACGAACTGGATGAGGCCCTGTGCTGCATAGCTCGCCTTGCACAGTCCGATACATACATACAGGAACAAGCCGTTATCACAATATCATGAGGGTTCGTGGCCGTCTCAAGCATTCAAATCTCTCTTTTTCTCGAAGACATCCAATTATATTACCTTATTGTCACCCACTTACAGATTTGGTAATTCAACACGCTCATCAGCTCACTCTACATGGTTGCGCTCAATTAACACTGGCTCACATACGATACAAATTCTGGATTTCCAGAGGCAGACAAGCAGTCAGGCGAATCATCCGGAAATGCGTCACATGCTTTAAGGTAGCTCCAGTTGTAGCGAAGCAATTAATGGGTGACCTGCAACCAAGGCAGTCCACTTGGAAGCCGTCACTGTACTTCAAGCATTCATGCGATTCACCAGACGTCGAGGACAAGTTCAACATATGTGTAGTGATAACGGCACAAATTTTGTTGGTGCCAGTACAGCGCTTAACCAGCCCATCACTTGGAAAGCAGCCCTAAATGAATCGACATGCCAACATTGGACAAGGTGGCATTTCACACCTCCATATTCTCCAAATTTTGGTGGCATCTGGGAGGCAAACGTGAAAGCAATGAAGCATAATCTTAAACGGATCGTCGGCAGCCACAAGCAGACGTATGAGGAGCTTACTACAGTTCTGATCAGGATTGAAGCATGTTTGAACTCACGTCCACTTTGCCCGCTAACCGCCGACCCTGACGATTTAGAAGTGCTCACCCCAGCACATTTCTTAATTGGTGACGCACTACTGGCACCGCCACAAGGTCGGCCGAACAATAAGCCTTTCCGTAAACTATTTCTTGCACAACAACATATGTCGCGACAATTCTGGTCCCAATGGTCCCGTGATTGGTTGTCACACTTGCAAACTCGGCCTAAGTGGTGTCAAATCACAGACAATCTAAACATCAACGACTTAGTCATTATAAAGGATGATAATCTACCACAAGCTAAATGGACTGTAGGCCGAGTCGTCGAACTGCACCCTGGATCGGACTCGCTAGTCAGAGTGGTTACATTAAAGACGTAATCTGGCATTCTGAGGAGGTCGATCACAAAGCTATGTCCACTTCGTATTTCATGGCAAACCCCAGTACTATGATGCCAAAGAAGTGAGGCATCACAATGAAAAATTTTAGGTTTTGAAGAGTATGCGGCACTTATTTTCTAATAAGGTATGCAACAAGAATTTCTTCTGCTGAAAATATGCAATGCTTTTGAGATTAATTTCACAACGCACAACCGTTACGTGGCCAGATACAAAAATTCTTTCACTAGTAAATTTTCTTGATCGCGTCAAAGAAGTCACTTATAGAACTTACATGGTTTCTAAATTAACTACTATGTTAATTCAGATTTTATGGTTTAAATGCAGTTGCGCGCCAATTATGTAATTCCAGTTAGTCCAGATGTCTTCCTTCTTCTGTAGAGGTTCGCCTTTGACACTGTTTACGAAGATTACGTTGGAGGGCTTGACTTCCCCCTTAGTTATTATCTCTAGTCTTGTGGCGTGTTGATTTAATTGTAAATAAGAAGCAAGGAGCATAAGGAGTAAGCTGTGGTTTATTTCGACACAAGACTAAGACTGAAGAGAATACAATTATGGAAACTTAGTTTACCCTCACAGCAATGCATCGCGCCACCACAAGTCGGCAAGCCGACTGAGAATTACTTGCAGCGTAAAGCAACACTCCCAATAGGAAGTGTCAGCTATCCGCTGCCAGGCGTTCATTGCGCGGAGCGGTGAACCCAATTCTGGCGCGTCAGCATTGTTTATACAAAGCTACTTAGTTGTCATGAAGCAATACATTGTTAGTTGTTAACCACTCCCCCCTGAAGTTTATGAGCGTCCTCGGTCATGTTGAATGTGTCGATGGTTCGCAGTATCTCCCTGGAGGCGGTGTAGCAAAGGGATGCTCAGCACAGGGTCGTGGCCGGTGATGTTTGGTAATGGTGAATGCACAATGCGTGGTTGCTTGCTTATTGTTTTCCGTAAATTTACGAACTCGGAGCCGTTGGTTGTTGCCGTTCGCTCGAAGGTCACCAGGTAGGTTCCCTCCATCAGTATTTAGGCCATGGATTTAAAAAAAATTCATGGACTACTGTGTTTGTCGGAACGCAAATGTGCGTAACAGGCAGAAGAAGGCATCTCCGACCCCATAAAGTATATATATTCTGAATCAGTATCAACAGTCGAGTCGATTGAGCCATGTCTGTCTGTCCGTCTGTCTGTCTGTATGAACACCTGGATCTCAGAAACTTGGCCACGCCCCTTCCCGCCTCTGTAAATCAGTAATAACCATTAAGTATACACAATATATACCCAACAACCAAAGTTATGCATCTTACATGACAAATACCTTGCCACGGGTGTTTTCTGAAAATTTCATTTAAATCGGACAAAAAATAAGTGAGATATGATCCGAATTAAACTCAATTTTAACGTATACTTATGCGCATATTAAGACCTAATTTACGCATCATACCGAAGTTCGAATCTAGCGTCGGACACACTGAATTTTTCAAAACTTTTTATTTGCATAGAATGGTAACAGAATTAGCTCAGAATGCAACTTTGCCGATCGATCAACAAATGAGGCAGTTGCTTAGTGGTTAGTGTAGCGGACAGCGGTCCTGCGTACGTGAGTTTGAATCCCATGCGTTATTTTATTAAATATCAATCGAAATAGTTTTCAAAAATTAAATACGTATCATGTTTTTTTGCAATATTTAAGACAATCGATATGTTACGAATGTTAGAGCGGGACGCCGATACATGCATGACTGCATTTACACATTTATGTTTCGGCGTTGCGCTCTCACACACATCAATTGCCTTATTTGGCGTAAGTACGCAACTGTCAGATTTTTGCAACATTCGGCAAAGTTTATAAAAGTGTTCTACTTAATTAAATATGTTGCGTACATAAAAATTTAAAAACTTTTGTTTTGTTGTTGCTTAAATTATTTAATAGAAAAGAAAGACAAAAGGAAAAACTTGTCACACATTGATCGCGGCAGGAATCGAACCCGAGCACTGTCAACATCATTGGACTTCGAATCCGGCACACACTCCACTAAGCTACTGTACAACTTCACATCAATTTATTTCCCTCTCGCTCTATCTAATGCTTATACTTCTTGTCTATTTGCTTTTGCATTGTTTATGTGTTCTTCTTTTGTCTGTCAAATGAATTAAATAATAAGAATATAAACTTTATGTTGTTAAATTTGTCAAAAAAAAACCAGGATTTTCATTATAAATAACGGAATAATAATCCACGGCCTTCTACAGTCAGCACCTGACTGTAGCGTTCGACTGGTTTTAAGCTGCCATCAGTGCTTACGCGAGCTGCAGCTTCGTTGATAATCATCTACGGTGTTTACTTCTTGCAAGTGGCTGGGTTGAGTGTGGCATTGATCAGCGTTTCCGGCGTGGTGTGTTGGTGAGATAGAGGGTAGACGGCGACCTTCTTGCAACTGAACTTGACTCTTGGATAGGCAATTAAAATATGAATGCTATTCTCGGACTGGAGGACCCTGATCTTGGATGTTTCTATAAAGCTGACAATTGGGGTGTCCTGCTCTACAAGAGACTTCAAGTCGTCATGGTGGGATTTATAATGTTTGATTTGGCCAAAGTAATAGTGAGAGTTAAATTTGAATTTCTGTTGACAGCATCCTATTTTTTGCCAGTAGTGCTTCATATAAATGCGGAGTGTCAACCAAGTAACTTTTACTTTTGCGTTAATCACCTTATTGATTGTGTCAGTTAACTTGTTTATCTGTTTCTGGGCTTCGGAATTTATAATTATCTGCCTGGAATTAGACTCTACTAGTTGGGCTTCTGTGATCTTAATCTTTAGAAGGTCGGTGGCATCGGGAGTACCCGCCACTATCTTTAAGGCAGTTCCTAGGAGTTCCTAGGAGTCTAGAACTCCTAGCAATCCTATCGTGGACTTTGAGGACAGACAACAAGGTTCTAGGTTGGTTGGAATCGACCTCTAGTAACTTACGCATATGCGAATGGGGAAAGGACTCGGACAGTTTCTGTGATTCGTCTATCATACTAGCGTACTCGGAAAGGTAACTCTTATATTTCAAGAGGTCATGCTGTTCAAACACCAGCACATCCCAATCTAACACAGGCATGTAGTTGGCATGCGAAAAGTCGGTGATCCGAGCATTCGCTACTACCAAGGACATGAACATCATGAGGGTGAACCTGGAAATTAAGACAAGGTGATACTACAATCCTCGGGTGTTCCTAAAGAGAATGCCTACTTGAGGTCGTCCTTGTGGACCACCCTCCCCTTAATAAGAACAGACGTTCCCTGGTGTGCCTGCACTATTTGTTCCGTGCATAGTGGAGTTAGCTTATTTCCTAACCTCTTGTTGTTCTTTACAAACACGTGTTCTCCCACCTAAAACACGCGGTTTTGCCGGGATGCGTTGCATCTTCCGCTGCAGTCTTGCTGTGCCTTTCTAATCTTGCCTTGGTTTCTAGGCAGCGCTCGTGGGCCCTTGAGTGAACCACCTCAATTGGTCTCTCACGAGTCTGAGTGCACGGTTTTGTTATATTCTATCGTTGCCCTCAAGATTAGTTCTACTGTGTCATTCAACTTTTTGTCCAACTTCAGACACCTGGCGATTTCTGCCAATGTGCTGTGGAACTGTTCGACTTGGCCATGGACGTGACCCTTTCTGAGTTGAATGCGGGCTCATTGTCACAATAGACCGTTTTGATATTGGGGAAAAAGGTTAATAATCTGAAACAGGGGTGCTGTGATGTCCACTATTGTTCTAGACACCACTGATTGCACTATTGCAAATTTAGAAAATTAGTCAATGCACGTCAGGAATATCTTCCTGTCGGTACAGAATATGTCAATATACACCATTTCGCTTGTATAACTGGGTAAAGGCGTTTCTCCGAGCTCTTGCTTTTTCGGGTGCCTGTCATAGTTTGCTTGGGTGCAGACCCTAAATTAGCTACCACCTCCTTTGCTAAACTGCCCATTTTAGGGAAGTAATAATCCAGAATAATCTGGTTTCTAAAGCAATTTATCGGTTTGTCTGTGGTTTCGACCGTGTAGGTCAGGGAGAGCTCGCTGTCAATGGTCGCAGCGTCTGACTGGGGTTTGTTTTGTAAGGCATTCAAATTCTGCCTAGATATTTTGCCACGAAATTATTTTTGCATTATGGTGATCTATGCAAGATTTCCCCCTTTTAATCTTGGCATTCGGGTTCCTGTCGGCAACAGCGATGGTGAGGGGTTGGTGGTCGGTAAATATATTGATTTCCCTAGAGCCATACAGGAAGTTCTGCAACTTACCTAGGGCCCATACAATCGCCAGCAATTCCCTTTCGTTTGTGGCATAGTTCTCGTTCTCCTGCTCGGGCTGTTTAAGGGTGCCCGAAATCATGGTAAACGGCCTGGTCTTTTGAGATAGGACTGCACCGATGCCACTTGCCGAAGCGTCTGTGGTACAGGACAAAAGGCTTTTTAAAGTCGGGGTATTTGAGTATAACATCCTCGGATGCTATAATGTAACGCAGCCTTTAAAATGCGCTGCGTTGAGTTTCGTTAAACTCAACAGGAATCTTTTTGGACATGTGTTTACTCACAGAACCATTCTCCCAAACAATCGCCAGCAATTCCCTTTCGTTTGTGGCATAGTTCTGCTCGGGCTGTTTAAGGGTGCGCGAAATCATGGTTATCGGCCTGCCCTCTTGAGATACACTGCACCGATGCCACTTGCCGAAGCGTCTGGGGTAAGGTCAAAATGCTTTTGAGAGTCGGGGAACTTGAGTATGACATCCTCTGATGCCAGAATGTTACGAAGCCTTTGAAATGCGCTGCGTTGAGTTTCATTAAACTCGGACGGGGTATGGCAGCAAAGTCTGATGAAGACTCTGTAATAACTGGCTAAGCCAAGGAAAAATCTTACTTTGTAATCGAAATCTGGTTCCTGAATGGCCTTCATCTTTTCCGGATCAGATTTAGTTCCATCCTTTCTGAGAAGCCAAGGTATTCGATACTTTCTTTAAAGAATCTAGTTTTCTCCTGGCTTACACTTATATTGGCCTCGATTAGGCACCGTATCGATGTGGCGGACGTGGTTGGACTCTTTTAAAATTATTACGCAATTTGTTCTCTTAGTACATCGTCTAGAGATCTTTGCAAAATGCTGCTTGCATTTCTCAAGCTGAACGGTAGACGACAAAATTCGTATTTGCCGCCATTTACCGAGAACGACGTCTTCTCACGGTCATGTTTCGCGAGGTATATTTGGTGATACCCTGATTTGAGATCAAGGGTAGTGAAGAATTTTGCCTTGCCCAGACTCGCTAGAATCATGGGGATGCTAGACATAGGGTAACGGTCTTGGATAGTGCGCTCGGGTTACCGAACGCGTCAGTGCCCTTTTTGTCAACAACCCAAGTCGGGATGTTTTAGGGAGACCTTGATGGCCTGATGATGCCATGCTTTAGCAATTGTTCGACTTCGTTTTTCACGAAGTCAGAAACACCCATGAGGTTTGGGTAAGCTCTCGCGTACACCGGTTCGTTGTCTACTGTACGAATTGTGGCAAAGACAGCGGTGTTAAAAGGGAGAGCTTCATGTGAAGTGGAGAAGGCCTTTTTCTTTCTCAAAATTGTGTCCTTGAAGTCCCTTTTAATAGCGTCAAACGAGTTACGGGAATTCAATAGGAAAAACAGAGAGGTGTGCTTGAAGACCGGCATTACATTTTTTAGCTCCTTTAAGGGTTTAATGTAATTTTTTCCAGCGCAAGTGTCAATTAACATTTTTATAATTCTCCCAGCCAACCGTCGTTTGATGAACGGCAAAATATATATTTGTGTTGTGTCAACCAACCAATGAGTTGGGCGGGCACATATAGAAACATAAAGGTTGAATACGATATTGAGGACAGTTGGGAGGAGGAACAAGCAATCCCGATAGTACATCAGCTGTCCAAGCTAACAGCACCATGGACCCAGCTCAGATCCAAGCACTCATAGACAATGCCGTCAGACAGGCATTGGCACAACAACAGTCCCAGTTTCAAACACAGATAAACTCCCTAGCTACTCGGGTAAAAAGTTTGCAAGTGGGAGCACCGCAAATCATCGTGTACGAAAAGGTTACTGTGAATCCTGAGGTTAGGTGTGACTTACCACTAGACATAATCAAGTCTGTGCCAGAGTTCTCTGGTACCCAAAACAAGTATGTGGCATTATAACGGCAGCATTGCGCACTACCAAGCTATAGCTATTCTTCGAAACAAAATTCGAGGCGCAGCTGGAGCCTTACTCGTGTCGCACAATACTGTTCTGAATTTCGATGCCATTTTGGCCATGTTAGACTGCAAGTATTCGGACAAGACATCCCTACGCCTACTGAGGCAGGGGTTGGAGATGATCAGGCAAGGGGACCTGCCATTGCTGCAGTACTATGACGAAATCGAGAAAAAGTTGACGCTCGTCACCAACAAGATTGTGTTGACACGAGCAAGAGGGCGCTGACTTGTTCAAAGCGGAGGTTAGAGCGGATGCCCTGCATGCTTTCACTTCGGGCCTCAAAAAGTCCCTCAGCCCTGGCTCTGGCCAGAGATGCGGAAGTATCCATTGAGGGGAGCATGTTCGCAACATCCTACGCCAAAGGCGTAGAGGAACGTGCGCTAAAAAAAAAAAACAAAATCAAAAGCAACAGTCGAGCGGCACGCGACAGTGGGATACCCTTCGACCTTTTGAAAACGTAAAGAGTCAATAATTGTACAATACTTCTAGTTAATAGAAATATCGTAACGTAAGCCTTTATATGCGTCTGTGTATGAATACGTGTATATGCGTGTATCATTTCATTGGTCAAGCACAAATTTATGTACATATGTGTGTGTGTGCGTTTGAATGCAAAAAAGGCGTGTGCATAAAAAAGAAGAGAAGAACAACAGATGGCGCTACGCGCTCGCATTCTCTTTCCTTTTCTTTCCTACATGAGCATTGCAATGACGTCACAGCTTTCTGGTCTGTATACAAAATTAAAGCAAACAAGGTTTTTGTTTAATATCTTCTGTGTTTGTTGTTTGATCGATCGGAATTTTGACATTATGTCCGTAGTATAATTAGCTAAGTATAGTCTTACTCAGAATGTTGTATTTTTTATATGTCGCTCGAAAATCAGCTTTAAAGATGAAATTATTGATTTGCGTGGGCGGGGGGCGTGGCACCCAACATGTGAAATAAACTTCACCTGTCCCGGATCAACAGAAACCTTCATGCCAAATTTGGTGTGTCTAGCTATAATAGCTGAGATCTGTGTGTTCATCTGGGCATACAGACATCCAGACAGCCAGACATCCAGACATCCGGACAGACAGACAGACATGGCTTAATCGACTTGGCTAGTGATCCTGAGCAAGAATATATATATACTTTGTTGGGTCTCCCACGCCTCCTTCTGCCTGTTACATACATTTGCACAAAGTTAGTATATCCTTTTTTGACCATTTTCAATGGTCGAAGGGTATAAAAAGGGTAAGAAAAAGTATGCAATATAATAATAAAAACTTAGTTATGCAATATTTATTTTGTAAAGTATGCTGTACGAATAATGAGCGGAGTCACCCGGTGCTACAGCTGTCATAACAGCGGATTCACATTCAATGTGTCATAACAGCGGAGTATCATTCTATGTATCGATGCATAATTGAACTCAGTTGTATTCTTTCTAAAGCCCTCTTGTAACTTTGCGGTCATAGCGATAAGACGTAGTTTTTATGTGTACTTAAAGGAATGAATTTAAATGGAGAAATAAACTGAAGATAAATCGTGCATATATGATTCTTATTTGCAAACCCCATTATTCATTGGTGGCCCATGAGGGGAATCTTGCTTATAAGAATCATATTTAATAATTGCTAAAAGCTGTTTGGTAATTTTATCTTCGTTGTTGGCTTCATCCAGATAAATTAACGTTCCACGTGCCTACGTTTTCTATCGCGCTCGCCCATGAGGTTTGGGTAAGCTCTCGAGTACACCGGTTCGTTGTCTACTGTACGAATTGTGGCAAAGACAGCGGTGTTAAAAGGGAGAGCTTCATGTGAAGTGGAGAAGGCCTTTTTCTTTCTCAAAATTGTGTCCTTGAAGTCCCTTTTAATAGCGTTAAACGAGTTACGGGAATTCAATTGGAAAAACAGAGAGGTGTGCTTGAAGACCGGCATTACATTTTTTAGCTCCTTTACGGGTTTAATGTAATTTTTTCCAGCGCCAGTGTCAATTAACATTTTTATAATTCTCCCAGCCAACCGTCGTTTGATGAACGGCAAAATATATATTTGTGTTGTGTCAACCAACCAATGAGTTGGGCGGGCACATATAGAAACATAAAGGTTGAATACGATATTGAGGACAGTTGGGAGGAGGAACAAGCAATCCCGATAGTACATCAGCTGTCCAAGCTAACAGCACCATGGACCCAGCTCAGATCCAAGCACTCATAGACAATGCCGTCAGACAGGCATTGGCACAACAACAGTCCCAGTTTCAAACATAGATAAACTCCCTAGCTACTCGGGTACAAAGTTTGCAAGTGGGAGCACCGCAAATCATCGTGTACGAAAAGGTTACTGTGAATCCTGAGGTTAGGTGTGACTTACCACTAGACATAATCAAGTCTGTGCCAGAGTTCTCTGGTACCCAAAACGAGTATGTGGCCTTATAACGGCAGCATTGCGCACTACCAAGCTATAGCTATTCTTCGAAACAAAATTCGAGCTGCAGCTGGAGCCTTACTCGTGTCGCACAATACTGTACTGAATTTCGATGCCATTTTGGCCATGTTAGACTGCAAGTATTCGGACAAGACATCCCTACGCCTACTGAGGCAGGGGTTGGCGATGATCAGGCAAGGGGACCTGCCATTGCTGCAGTACTATGACGAAATCGAGAAAAAGTTGACGCTCGTTACCAACAATATTGTGTTGACACACGAGCAAGAGGGCGCTGACTTGTTCAAAGCGGAGGTTAGAGCGGATGACCTGCATGCTTTCACTTCGAGCCTCAAAAAGTCCCTCAGCCCTGGCTCTGGCCAGAGATGCGGAAGTATCCATTGAGGGGAGCATGTTCGCAACTTCCTACGCCAAAGGCGTAGAGGAACGTGCGCTAAAAAAAAAAACAAAAACAAGAGCAACAGTCGAGCGGCACGCGACAGTGGGATACCCTTCGACCTTTTGAAAACGTAAAGAGTCAATAATTGTACAATACTTCTAGTTAATAGAAATATCGTAACGTAAGCCTTTATATGCGTCTGTGTATGAATACGTGTATATGTATGTAGCAGTTCATTAGTCAAGCGCAAATGTATGTATGTGTGTGTGTGCGTTTGAATGCAAAAAAGGCGTGTGCATAAAAAAGAAGAGAAGAACAACAGATGGCGTTACGCGCTCGCATTCTCTTTCCTTTTCTTTCCTACATGAGCATTGCAATGACGTCACAGCTTTCTGGTCTGTATACAAAATCAAAGCGAACAAGGTTTTTGTTTAATATCTTCTGTGTTTGTTGTTCGATCGATCGGAATTTTGACATTATGTCCGTAGTATAATTAGCTAAGTATAGTCTTACTCAGAATGTTGTATCTTTTATATGTCGCTCGAAAATCAGCTTTAAAGATGAAATTATTGATTTGCGTGGGCGGGGGGCGTGGCACCCTACATGTGAAATAAACTTCACCTGTCCCAGATCAACAGAAACCTTCATGCCAAATTTGGTGTGTCTAGCTTTTATAATAGCTGAGATCTGTGTGTTCATCTGGGCATACAGACATACAGACAGCCAGACATCCAGACATCCGGACAGACAGACAGACATGGCTTAATCGACTTGGCTAGTGATCCTGAGCAAGAATATATATACTTTGTTGGGTCTCCCACGCCTCCTTCTGCCTGTTACATACATTTGCACAAAGTTAGTGTAACCTTTTTTGACCATTTTCAATAGTCGAAGGGTATAAAAAGGCTAAGAAAAAGTATGCAATATAATAATAAAAACTTAGTTATGCAATATTTATTTTGTAAAGTATGCTGTACGGATTATGAGTGGAGTCACCCGGTGATACAGCTGTCATAACAGCGGATTAACATTCAATATGTCATAACAGCGGAGTAACATTCTATGTATCGATGCATAATTGAACTCAGTTGTATTCTTTCTAAAGCCGTCTTGTAACTTTGCGGTCATAGCGATAAGACGTAGTTTTTATGTGTACTTAAAGAAATGAATTTAAATAGAGAAATAAACTGAAGATAAATCGTGCATATATGATTCTTATTTGCAAACCCCATTATTCATTGGTGGCCCATGAGGGGAATCTTGCTTATAAGAATCATATTTAATAATTGCTAAAAGCTGTTTGGCAATTTTATCTTCGTTGTTGGCTTCATCCAGATAAATCAAGGTTCCACGTGCCTACGTTTTCTGTCGCGCTCGCCCATGAGGTTTGGGTAAGCTCTCGAGTACACCGGTTCGTTGTCTACTAAACGAATTGTGGCAAAGACAGCGGTGTTAAAAGGGAGAGCTTCATGTGAAGTGGAGAAAGCCTTTTTCTTTCTCAAAATTGTGTCCTTGAAGTCCCTTTTAATAGCGTCAAACGAGTTACGGGAATTCAATAGGAAAAACAGAGAGGTGTGCTTGAAGACCGGCATTACATTTTTTAGCTCCTTTACGGGTTTAATGTAATTTTTTCCAGCGCCAGTGTCAATTAACATTTTTATAATTCTCCCAGCCAACCGTCGTTTGATGAACGGCAAAATATATATTTGTGTTGTGTCAACCAACCAATGAGTTGGGCGGGCACATATAGAAACATAAAGGTTGAATACGATATTGAGGACAGTTGGGAGGAGGAACAAGCAATCCCGATAGTACATCAGCTGTCCAAGCTAACAGCACTCATAGACAATGCCGTCAGACAGGCATTGGCACAACAACAGTCCCAGTTTCAAACACAGATAAACTCCCTAGCTACTCGGGTACAAAGTTTGCAAGTGGGAGCACCGCAAATCATCGTGTACGAAAAGGTTACTGTGAATCCTGAGGTTAGGTGTGACTTACTACTAGACATAATCAAGTCTGTGCCAGAGTACTCTGGTACCCAAAACGAGTATATGGCCTTATAACGGCAGCATTGCGCACTACCAAGCTATAGCTATTCTTCGAAACAAAATTCGAGGCGCAGCTGGAGCCTTACTCGTGTCGCACAATACTGTACTGAATTTCGATGCCATTTTGGCCATGTTAGACTGCAAGTATTCGGACAAGACATCCCTACGCCTACTGAGGCAGGGGTTGGAGATGATCAGGCAAGGGGACCTGCCATTGATGCAGTACTATGACGAAATCGAGAAAAAGTTGACGCTCGTCACCAACAAGATTGTGTTGACACGAGCAAGAGGGCGCTGACTTGTTCAAAGCGGAGGTTAGAGCGGATGCCCTGCATGCTTTCACTTCGGGCCTCAAAAAGTCCCTCAGCCCTGGCTCTGGCCAGAGATGCGGAAGTATCCATTGAGGGGAGCATGTTCGCAACTTCCTACGCCAAAGGCGTAGAGGAACGTGCGCTAAAAAAAAAAAACAAAAACAAGAGCAACAGTCGAGCGGCACGCGACAGTGGGATACCCTTCGACCTTTTGAAAACGTAAAGAGTCAATAATTGTACAATACTTCTAGTTAATAGAAATATCGTAACGTAAGCCTTTATATGCGTCTGTGTATGAATACGTGTATATGTATGTAGCAGTTCATTAGTCAAGCGCAAATGTATGTATGTGTGTGAGTGCCTTTGAACGCAAAAAAGGCGTGTGCATAAAAAAGAAGAGAAGAACAACAGATGGCGCTACGCGCTCGCATTCTCTTTCCTTTTCTTTCCTACATGAGCATTGCAATGACGTCACAGCTTTCTGGTCTGTATAAAATCAAAGCGAACAAGGTTTTTGTTTAATATCTTCTGTGTTTGTTGTTCGATCGATCGGAATTTTGACATTATGTCCGTAGTATAATTAGCTAAGTATAGTCTTACTCAGAATGTTGTATCTTTTATATGTCGCTCGAAAATCAGCTTTAAAGATGAAATTATTGATTTGCGTGTGCGGGGGGCGTGGCACGCAACATGTGAAATAAAATTCACCTGTCCCGGATCAACAGAAACCTTCATGCCAAATTTGGTGTGTCTAGCTTTTATAATAGCTGAGATCTGTGTGTTCATCTGGGCATACAGACATCCAGACAGCCAGACATCCAGACATCCGGACAGACAGACAGACATGGCTTAATCGACTTGGCTAGTGATCCTGAGCAAGAATATATATACTTTGTTGGGTCTCCCACGCCTCCTTCTGCCTGTTACATACATTTGCACAAAGTTAGTATACCCTTTTTTGACCATTTTCAATGGTCGAAGGGTATAAAAAGGGTAAGAAAAAGTATGCAATATAATAATAACCAGTCGAACGCTACAGTCAGGTGCTGACAGTAGAAGGCCATGGATTATCATGGTATACTGCGTATAATATATTTTCCCTTATTTATAATGACAATTTTGGTTTGTTTGAATTATTATTAAGCATTTAAAATAAAAATATAAATTTTATATTCTTATTATTTAATTCGAACGACACGCACAAATTCAATTGACAGACAGAAGAAGAAGAACGCATAAACAAAAAGTCGGTGTATGCACTTTTTGCTAATGCCAAATAGATGTGGCAGTGGTGGAGTTATACAGTAGCTTAGCGGAGTGTGTGCCGGATTCGAATACCAATGATGTTGACAATGTTCGGGTTCGATTGCAGCCGCGATCAATGTGTGAAATGGTTTCCTCTTTTTTTTCTTTTCTATTAAATAATTTAAAAGCTTAACAAACATTAATTTTTTGGTACTCAACATATTTAATTAGAAAACTTTTATAAACTTTGCCGAATGTTGCACAAATCTGAGAGTTGCGTATGTGTGCTTCGGCACTACGGCAATTGATGCGTGTTAGAGCGGGACGCCGAAACATAAATGTGCAAATGCAGATATGCATGTATCGGCGTCCCGCTCTAACATTCGTGTACATTGTTTGTCTTAACTATTGCATAAAAATATGAAATTTATTTTGGGAAACAAATTATTTTGATATTTAATGAAATAATTTAGAGGGTGTAGTTTTCGACTGTTGTTTTTCTTTTAGTTTATAAGAATAAAAATAAAACCAAAATAAAGTAATTAAAATAAAAAATTGCACTAGCCGCCGCTAGGACTCGAACTCACGCACAAACGGATTCTCCAAGAATTGCCGTCCGCCACTATAACCACTAAGCCACTGCCTCATTTGTAGATCGATCGGCAAAGTTGCATTCTGAGCTGGCAATGCTGTTACCATTCTATGCAAATAAAAAGTTTTGTAAAATGCTGTGTGTCCGACGCTAGATTCGAACTTCGGTATTATGCGTAAATTAGGTCTTAATATACGCATAGGTATACGTTCAAATTGAGTTTAATTCGGATCATATCTCACTTATTTTTAGTCCGATTTAACTGAAATTTTCAGAAAACACCCGTCGTAATGTATTTGTCATGTGAGATGTACAACTTTTGTTGTTGGGTTTATATTGTGTATATTAAATTGTTATTACTGATTTACAGAGGCGGGAAGGGGCGTGGCCAAATTTCACAAAAACTTTGAGACACTGCAACATACACGGATCTTCTCACAAAATTTGAAGACTCTAGCTCTTACAGTTTCTGAGATCCAGGTGTTCATACAGACAGACAGACGGACAGACAGACAGACGGACAGACGGACAGACAGACATGGCTCAATCGACTCGGCTGTTGAAACTGATTCAGAATATATATAGTTTATGGGGTCGGAGATGCCTCCTTCAGCCTGTTACGCACATTTGCGTTCCGACAAACACAGTAGTCCATGAATTTTTTTAAAATCCATGGCCTAAAAACTTAGTTATGCAATATTTATTTTGTAAAGTATGCTGTACGAATAATGAGCGGAGTCACCCGGTGCTACAGCTGTCATAGCAGCGTATTAACATTCTATGTGTTGATGCATAATTGAACTCAGTTGTACTCTTTTCTAAAGCTCTCTTGTAACTTTGCGGTCATAGCGATAAGACGTAGTTTTTATGTGTACTTAAAGGAATGAATTTAAATGGAGAAATAAACTGAAGATAAATCGTGCATATATGATTCTTATTTGCAAACCCCATTATTCATTGGTGGCCCATGAGGGGAATCTTGCTTATAAGAATCATATTTAATAATTGCTAAAAGCTGTTTGGCAATTTCATCTTCGTTGTTGGCTTCATCCAGATAAATCAACGTTCCACGTGCCTACGTTTTCTATCGCGCTCGCCCATGAGGTTTGGGTAAGCTCTCGAGTACACCGGTTCGTTGTCTACTGTACGAATTGTGGCAAAGACAGCGGTGTTAAAAGGGAGAGCTTCAGTTGAAGTGGAGAAGGCCTTTTTGAAGTCCCTTTTAATAGCGTCAAACGAGTTACGGGAATTCAATAGGAAAAACAGAGAGGTGTGCTTGAAGACCGGCATTACATTTTTTATCTCCTTTACGGGTTTAATGTAATTTTTCCAGCGCCAGTGTCAATTAACATTTTTATAATTCTCCCAACCAACCGTCGTTTGATGAACGGCTAAATATATATTTGTGTTGTGTCAACCAACCAATGAGTTAGGCGGGCACATATAGAAACATAAAGGTTGAATACAGTTGGGAGGAGGAACAAGCAATCCCGATAGTACATCAGCTGTCCAAGCTAACAGCACCATGGACCCAGCTCAGATCCAAGCACTCATAGACAATGCCGTCAGACAGGCATTGGCACAACAACAGTCCCAGTTTCAAACACAGATAAACTCCCTAGCTACTCGGGTACAAAGTTTGCAAGTGGGAGCACCGCAAATCATCGTGTACGAAAAGGTTACTGTGAATCCTGAGGTTAGGTGTGACTTACCACTAGACATAATCAAGTCTGTGCCAGAGTTCTCTGGTACCCAAAACGAGTATGTGGTCTTGTAACGGCAGCATTGCGCACTACCAAGCTATAGCTATTCTTCGAAACAAAATTAGAGGCGCAGCAGGAGCCTTACTCGTGTCGCACAATACTGTACTGAATTTCGATGCCATTTTGGCCATGTTAGACTACAAGTATTCGGACAAGACATCCCTACGCCTACTGAGGCAGGGGTTGGAGATGATCAGGCAAGGGGACCTGCCATTGATGCAGTACTATGACGAAATCGAGAAAAAGTTGACGCTCGTCACCAACAAGATTGTGTTGACACACGAGCAAGAGGGCGCTGACTTGTTCAAAGCGGAGGTTAGAGCGGATGCCCTGCATGCTTTCACTTCGGGCCTCAAAAAGTCCCTCAGCCCTGGCTCTGGCCAGAGAAGCGGAAGTATCCATTGAGGGGAGCATGTTCGCAACTTCCTACGCCAAAGGCGCAAAAAATATGTATGTGTGTGTGTGCGTTTGAATCCAAAAAAGGCGTGTGCATAAAAAAGAAGAGAAGAACAACAGATGGCGCTACGCGCTCGCATTCTCTTTCCTTTTCTTTCCCTACATGAGCATTGCAATGACGTCACAGCTTTCTGGTCTGTATACAAAATCAAAGCGAACAAGGTTTTTTGTTTAATATCTTCTGTGTGTGTTGTTCGATCGATCGGAATTTTGACATTATGTCCGTAGTATAATTAGCTAAGTATAGTCTCACTCAGAATGTTGTATTTTTTATATGTCGCTCGAAAATCAGCTTTAAAAATGAAATTATTGATTTGCGTGGGCGGGGGGCGTGGCACCCAACATGTGAAATAAACTTCACCTGTCCCGGATCAACAGAAACCTTCATGCCAAATTTGGTGTGTCTAGCTTTTATAATAGCTGAGATCTGTGTGTTCATCTGGGCATGCAGACATCCAGACAGCCGGACATCCAGACATCCGGACAGACAGACAGACAGGGCTTAATCGACTTGGCTAGTGATCCTGAGCAAGAATGTATATACTTTGTTGGGTCTCCCACGCCTCTTTCTGCCTGTTACATACATTTGCACAAAGTTAGTATACCCTTTTTTCACCATTTTCAATGGTCAAAGGGTATAAAAAGGGTAAGTAAAAGTATGCAATATAATAATAAAAACTTAGTTATGCAATATTTATTTTGTAAAGTATGCTGTACGGATTATGAGCGGAGTCACCCGGTGCTACAGCTGTCATAACAGCGGATTAACATTCAATGTGTCATAACAGCGGAGTAACATTCTATGTATCGATGCATAATTGAACTCAGTTGTATTCTTTCTAAAGCCCTCTTGTAACTTTGCGGTCATAGCGATAAGACGTAGTTTTTATGTGTACTTAAAGGAATGAATTTAAATGGAGACATAAACTGAAGATAAATCGTGCATATATGATTCTTATTTGCAAACCCCATTATTCATTGGTGGCCCATGAGGGGAATCTTGCTTATAAGAATCATATTTAATAATTGCTAAAAGCTGTTTGGCAATTTTATCTTCGTTGTTGGCTTCATCCAGATAAATCAACGTTCCACGTGCCTACGTTTTCTATCGCGCTCGCTCTCATCACGACAGAGCAGTATACGCAAACATTCGCGCTCGCTCTCATCACGACAGAGCTAAGTCCCGTTGCCCTTCGATTCCGTTAGAATTGCCGAAATCTCTTTCAACTTGAAAAGAAGACGTCAAAGAAGAACATAGATAACATACGAGCATTTGTTCACATTATATACAGTAGAGCAAAGTCAGTATAAATCATGTCGAAGTTTGATCAACTGGTGCGAGTTCAAACTGACCGCATTGAGTCTTTGAAGCGCTTGTTCAGTAATGTGAAAAAGGACTCGAGTGTGCGGAAAACGGAAATATATTTCGAAAAACGTTTAAACCAAATCGAAGAGCATACCAAAGTATTTTATCAGACGCATCACACATTATATGCATGGCAGACTACGAAGAAAGTGTGTATAACCAACAAAATAAAATCAGCCATTTCGAAGACCTTGGCATTGTAGTTATAATTAGTATGTAAGACTCTGTGTAATTCTAAGTATCGTTTGTAAGTATCGTCGTTTATCGATCATGGCTGAACGCCATCTATTATAAGTTTAACAATTGTAGTTGACTAAGCGCCCTCTGGCGAAAACAAGAGGAGAGAGATAGGTGATGCGATGCACTTCACTTTTGAATGTAACGCAGAATTGTACGGACGCGCATGGTGAAATAAATATAATATAATAACGCCTAAAATAAAAACTTTAATCAATTGAACTTAAAAAGGCTATCCGATTACTAAAATTCAGAAGTGGTCGTGAATCTACGTTTATATAAAGCTATTATGGATGATATGGACATACAAAATTTGAGCGACGATTTGAATGACTTAAGTATACACGATTTAAAGTTGTGGTGCGAAAAGTTTAAATTACCAACCAAAGGCAGCAAATCGGCTTTAGTGTTGCAAATCCAAAGTATGCTACCGTCAACAAGTGCAAGTGCAGCAAGTCTGCGTGGCGAAGCACCCCTTAGCAGCAAAACTACCGTTTTGCCGGCCAGCGGAGCGCCTAACGACGGAATAATGGAACAGGCAGACGACGAAAACAGCGAGATGGCAACAGCGGGAAATATTAACGACGTCAATACACTTCGTGATGAAATTGCAATTCAACAAGCTGGCAACGATCACCTAATGTACGAAGCTGGCAACACTGAAGAAATCGCTCACGGTACAAGTTCATTTGTGAACAATTCGTTGGAAGCTGTTCGTTTTTGCAAAGAAAATGCAAATAATAATGTAAAATTTAAATGAGTGGTTGATAGTGGCTAAAAATGTGCGAGCGGTATTCAATATCTCGTGCTCGTGCCAAAGGAAAAGCAAATTATTGGCTGTTGTCACAACCCTCACTGTTGTCGGGAGACATAGATGACATTTTTTCACAAATGCAAATCAGATTCGGAACAAAAGTCAATCTTGTAGAGCTACGTCAAAGCTTATAAAAACGTAAATAGCTCAATGACGAGGTGTTTGTTAGCTATTTTTATGACAAACAGATGTTGGCAAACAAGTTAAACATCACCGATGACGAAATGGTGCAGTATATACTGGAGGGTATACCGAATGTTGAACCCGAAAGCCGAAGCTTAGATGGAGCGTGCTATGCGTGCGGCAAAGAGGGACATTTGGCTAGAGAATGTTCACTATACAAAAAGACAACACCAAAGGACAATTATGTAAGATACTTTGATATAAGTTTCTGTGACGCAAATAATTGTAAGTCAAATTTTGTCTCCATAGGGTGCCTCTTAGATTCAGGGAGTCCGATAACAATTTTAAGAATATCTACAAGTCCTAATGAATTACAGTTAAGCCACAATGAATCGGCAGGTTGATGAGAATATAAGCAATGAGTATGTGCAAAGTAAAAGTAATATAAAAGAACAAAAACAAAGCAACGTGAATGAAATTAAAAGTAAAGACAAATTAAAAGAAATGCAAATCGAAGAAAAGTTAGAAGATGTACAAAGTAAAGAAAATTAAAAGAACAAAGACAAAGCAACGTGAATGAAATTAAAAGTAAAGACAAATTAAAAGACATGCAAAGCAAAGAAAAGTTAGAAGATGTACAAAGTGAAGGATATGTAAAAGAAAAAAGACAAAGCAACGTAAATGAAATTAAAAGTAAAGGCAAATTAAAAGACATACAAGGTAGAGAACAATTAGCTAATATGCAAAGCAAAAGTAGTGCAGAAAATCGAAGACATAACAATATAGGAGAGACTCAGAGTAAAGTTGAATTAAATAAAATGCAATTTCGAGAAAAGATATATAATGTAGAAGAAACTCGAAGGTAAAACGGTGAAGCAGAATGAGCATGACTGAAATAAAAAATGAGATAAAAGAAGAAAGTTTCGAATCGCAAATGCTGCTGATCGATGTAGACTGTGAAAATAAAATAGAGTACAAGGTGGAAGAAGAGATGAATAATGTAAACACGAAGAGATTAGAGAATTACTGTTAAACCTATTAGGCCAGTTGAACCCAAAATTAAAAGGTATATGAAAATTATTGTTGATAGCGAAAAACCGTTTCAATGTCCCCCTCGACGACTATCGTACGTTGAAAAGGCAGAGGTACAAAGGATACTAGATGAGAATATGGCTAAAGGATATATACGTCCAAGTGAGTCAGAATATGTTTCACCGATAGTACTTGTTAAAAAGACAGGGTAATTAAGGATGTGTGTAGATTACCGCCGTTTAAATAAAGTTACGTCAAAAGATAGTTACCCCATACCACTGATAGATGATTTGTTAGATAGGTTAGTAAATAAAAAGTTATTTTCAAAGTTAGATTTAAAGAGTGGCTTTAATCATGTTTTTATGGACAGTGATTCTACAAAGTATACGTCACTTATAACACCGTTAGGACAATTCGAATATCTTCGAATGCCGTTCGGGTTGACAAACGCTCCTTCTACGTTTCAAAGATTTATAAATAACATATTCGAAAATATGGTACGAGAAGGCAAAGTTATCATATATCTTGATGATATAATGATTGCTACAGAAGGACAAGAAGAACATTTTAATATCCTGAAAGAAGTTTTTCAATGCTTAGTAGAAAATAAATTAGAACTTAGACAAGACAAGTGTGAGTTTTTGAAGTCGTTTATAGATTATTTAGGCTACACAGTAACAGGAGAAGGCATAAAAGCAAATGAGTCAGGTATAGAAGCCATTAAAGTTCGCTAGGGTACGGTGCAATATTATTACAATGAAAAAATGATGCGAAGTTACACCCAATTTTTTACTTTTCAAAACGGACGACAGAAGTTGAGTCAAGGTATCACAGCTTTGAGTTAGAAACACTTGCAACGCGTTGGAAAGGTTCCGAGTCTATTTACAAGGCATTAACTTTAAAATAGTAACAGATTGCAATTCGCTTACGTTAACTTAAAACAAAAAAGAATTGAATCCACGAATTGCAAGGTGGGCTCTCGATATATAAAAAATAAATTGTCTGAACAGGAAAGTGAATATTATGAAATGCGCAATGGTGTCGTTTATAAAAAAAATCAGAGATTAATGTTTTATGTGCCAATGTCAATGGAAACCAATGTGTTTTTTAAGTATCATGATGAGATGGGGCATGTAGGGGTTGACAAAGTGGTGGATTCGATTACGAAAACTTATTGGATTCCGAACGTACGAAGAAAAGTAACAGATCACATTAATAATTGCCTCAAGTGTATTGCGTTTTCTAATAAGTCAGGTAGAGTAGAGGGGTTTTTACACTCGATTCCAAAAGGCAGTGATCCGTTTGAAGTATTACATGTTGACCACTATGGACCCATCTATAGTAAAGATACGAAAAAGAGACATATACTGGTAGTAATAGATGCGTGTACGAAGTTTGTTAAACTATATCCAACCAAAACGACAAGTTCAAAGGAAGCAATTGAAGCTTTAAACAACTATTTTATTGCATATAGTAGGCCCAAAAATTTAATATCTGATCGAGGCAGTTGTTTCACTTCTAACGAGTTCGAAGACTTTCTAAAAGAAAATAACGTTAATCACATTAAAGTAGCTACAGCGTCTTCACAAGCTAATGGACAAGTAGAAAGAGTAAATAGGGATTTAGGTCCAATAATGGCTAAAATAATAGATACAGAAAATAACGAGGCGTGGCATAAAGTTCTGTACAAAGTGGAATACACAATGAACAATACAAGAAATAGAAGTACTAATGAATGTCCAAGCGTAATGCTTTTTGGGGTAAAACAGAAAGGAAACAGTGTCGATAGTCTGAAAGAAAATGTCATAGATCCAAATAATCAAACGATAAGGAACTTAGAAGAAATTAGACGAAATGCACAGATAAACCAAGAAAGGGCTCAAGCATATAATAATACCTATGTAAATGCAAAACGCCAAAAACCTAAAGTCTTTGCGGTAAGCGATTATGTAGTCGTTAAAAATTTTAATTCTTTGCAAGGCGTATCTAGTAAACTTATACCAAAATTTAAAGGACCATACGTAGTGTCAAAAGTTTTAGACAATGATCGATACTTAATTGAAGATGTGGAAAATTTTCAACAATCACAAATACCGTATTCA
>JAECXB010002287.1:0-26636 GCA_018151435.1 Zaprionus africanus
AGCTAAACTCAGTAAAATAGACACGATTCTTTACATTTACAACCACAAAACCAAACATGACACTACTGGACAAACTCCTGCCCACATATTTATTTATGCTGCACAACCAATTCTAGACACACAACACAACAAGGAAACTAAAATTAACGAAATAAACAAAGACCGAACAGAATACAACGTCGTAACTAGATATAGAAAAGGACCGTTGCAAAAAGGGAAATTAGAAAACCCTTTTAAATTAACAAAGAACGTCGAACAAACTGACGAAGACCATTATAAAATCACCAATAGAAATAGAGAGACACATTACTACAAAACTCAATTTAAAAAACAGAAATAATACTTCTCCTCACGTCTATAAAAATATGCCAAGCCCAACAAATTCAAATCAACAACATTGACACTAACCATGGATACCTCTTATTTTCCGATAAATCGATTCAAATCCCTTCAGAATACGAACATCATTGTCTTCGCGTAAACCTTTCCGATATTGATAACCTAACCCACTACTTTAACAATAAAAAAACTAACTACACTAATATTCCCCAAATTGACCTTTTGTACAATAAAATGCGAAGAGAACTTACCCAGATAATAACGGGTACCAACTCAATCACAACGAAAAAGATACTTACTTTGAAGAACATGGCAAAATTTATAATCAAAATTGTAAAGAAATAAATAACGAATGTATTAAGAACATTATAAAAAGAACTAAACCAATTTGCAATTTTGTCCCCACAACAGTTAACCAGATAATCAAATACGTTGAACCAAACAATATCCTTACTTGGAACATAAAGAATACTATTATAGAACAAGATTGCCAAGAAATGCATAAAAATGTAACAGTTAACGGCAAAAAAATAATAACAATAAAACAATGTAAAATTAAAATAGGAAAAATAAACTTAAACGAAAACCAGCTGAATCCCGAAATAAATCTAACCCCATTGTACACACCCATTGAACTAATAAAAATAAAACCAATAGAACATAAGGACATTGTAAAACTAATATCAAACAATAATATTACAGTCTCTATTATTGTATCACTCGTTAGCCTTACATTTTGTATAGTTTGTATCTACTTAAAACTGAAAACAACAAAATCAATTATGGAAACACAAGATACAAACCCAACTGCATTACCAAGATTATATGCGTCAAACCCAATAGAAGCATAATCTTCCTTTTAAGGGGAGGGAAGTACGAGTAGCATAATATGCTTCTCACATTACGCTTACATAAACTTAAATCTAACAAGAACAACGCGCATACAATCGCGTAGTCACTTACACCGTTTGCCGCTGTCCATCGACGAACGCGTTTTCGGCGAAGATGCTGCGAAAGAGATTTTTTTTGACTCTGCACGGTTGGACAGTGGGTCAATGTGCCGTTTCTGCACACTATAAATTTATATTTTCACTTTTGTTGTCTTGAGTCGTCTTCTCTTTCTGTTTCTTGGGTTAGCGTAGCTCTCAGTCTCTCATTATATCTTTTTGCAATCACGTGTAATTTGTCACCAATTTTTGGCACCTGTGATCTTCCTTAATGTTTTTGCCTGGAGGACACGAATTTTATTTGGTGTGTTTTGGCAGCGATTCCGTACACTTAAATAGCGTAAAAAGACCAGGCGCTAAAATACTCTTATAAATCCTTATTTTGTTAGAGATTGAGAGTTTGTTGGAAGCGGTTAATAACCATGACATTTTAGAAACCTTTTTCCTAAAAGATTGCTGTATTGCGGTAACATGCCTTCCGAAGGTTAGGCTCCTAAGGGCCTTTTTGAGCCCTGAAATAAAAGCATGCAGGGCGTCGGCTCTGACCTCAGCGTTAAGCAGGTCAGCACCCTCTTGTTCATGCGTCATTACGATCTTGTTTGTGACAAGCGTAAGCTTCTTTTCAACTTCATCGTAATATTGCATTAATGGTAGGTCTCCTTGCCTAACCATTTCCAATCCTTGCCTCAACAGGCGTAAGGACGTTTTGTCCGAGTCCGTGCAGTCTAATCTTGCCAAAATGGCATCGAAGTTCAATACCGTATTATGGGATACGAGTAGAGCCCCGGATGCGCCACGGATTTTATTCCTTAATATGGCAACAGCCTGATGCTGGGCACTGCTGCCATTGTTTGGTTTAAACAGCTCGTAGGCGTATATGGCCGATTGCCTCCAGGCCACATACTCATCTTGGGTACCGGAGAACTCCGGTACCGACTTTAATATATCAAGGGGAATTTCACACCTAACATCGGGGTTGACAGAGACTTTTTCATATGTGATTTTGCGATTTGCACTGCTTCCACCTGCAAACTCTGTACCCGCGTAGCTAGGGAATTTAGTTGAACCTGATACTGGGAATGCTGTTGCGACAATGCCTGTCTGACGGCATTGTCGATAAGAGCTTGAATCTGACTGGGGTCCATAGTATTATCTACAGGGGCCCTATCTACCGACTGACCTACTGCTTGGCCTACTTGCTCCTCCTCCCAGCTATCCTCGCTTTCGTATTCCACCTTAACACTTCTGTAGTTATGTGCCCAGCTCATTCGTTGTTGGTTGGCACACCACAAATATACTGTTGCCGAGCACAATTGATCGTCTAAGTGATGTGGCAAGAAAGAGTATGCGGTAAAATTATACCAAAGTATGCAATGATTATTTATAGGGTATGCAACAATTATTTATTTGCTAAAAGTATGCAATAATATTTTGATAAAAGGTATGCAATAACTTTATTAAGGAATACGGGGTAGCTGAGAACCCCTGTCTCTCGCTATTAATTCAGCCCTTGCATGCGCGCCGGCTAACAAAGGTTAGCTGCAACAAAAAATACAAAAATAACAATTAACAAAATAACAATTATGAGATCATCATCATCTCCTGGCTCGCGACAAGGGGGTAGGATGAGGACCTTCGGCTGTCTCCTGTGGAGCCTTCTTGGTGGGCGAGCTCTAAACAGTGCCTTGGCTAGGCGATTTCTGTGGCGCACAAGCCTGTCGTGGTACCAGCTGGAGTGCATGTTTATTGCCTCAAAGATTGTGGCTAGCTTGAGGTCTTTGTGCAATGTTGTGTTCCGAACGTACCATTCGCAACCGGTAATCATCCTGACGATTTTATTTTGGGCAACCTGAATGCGACGAATTTGACTGTCGCAAGCCATGCCCCAAATCTGGAAGCCATACTTCCATAAAATTTTTATTTTATTTTCTCGCTTTCGGTCATTCGCGTTTTTCTAGCCCATTTTTATTGTGCTCCTGCACAATATCTTTTTAGCCACTGCATAGCGGTGGTGACTCCCAGTAGCGGTACTTATCATAGATAAGCTCAACCGAAACGGCGCTCTGAACGCCCCTCGCCCTGCGCTTTGCGCAAGCGAGAGGCTGAAATTGTTGTTACAATGGAGACTAAAACATCAAGCCTCTCTAGTGAAAAACTAGTTGAGATGAGAAAAAAAGCTGGAGCAAGCCCTTCAGAAATTCGTTCATTAATATCAAAAAACTCATCTTTATCAAGAGATATCTTTCCGCTACAAGCAGTGTACTCTTCTTTTATGGTTGCAACTAGCAGTAACACCAATGTTATCTGCACTCACTCACACTCTGGAACAGGCATTGAATTCGTCTGCAGATGCAAATAATTACACTGTAAGAACCTCGAAATTCGGCGTGTCTCGTATTTATACAACCAACTCTGATGCTTTCCGCGCTGCTGTTAGAAAATTGACTTCCCTGAATTTCAAATTTTGGCATCACCAACTTAAAGAGGACAAACCTTTCAGAGTTGTGCTAAAGGGAATGCATGCAAGTGTACTTAAGGCGCAAATTGAGAAAGCTTTTGGTGACCTCGGTTTCAAAGTTCTCAACTTATATTGTCCGAGAAAAGCAGACTGGCATAGCGAGGAAATTAGTGATACTGATGACGAAGCTTCTATCAATCACAAGACCAGGCAAAATATTTTCTTTGTCAACTTAGAGCAAGCTTCAAAAATTTCAGAAGTTTTAAAGGTAACGCAATTTGGTAGACACAGAGTCACCATAGAAGGAGCGCTTCGCAGGAACGAAGTGATACAATGCCTAAGATGCCAGATTTTTGGGCACTCCAAAAACTATGTCCCCAGGACCCAATCTGCGGCAACTGTGCTGGCCCCCACGCAACTATGTCATGCACGAGCGACAATTATTTGTGCATCAACTGCGGTGGCGATCATGCATCAACGGAGAAAGTTTGCCCCGTCAGAATGGAAAAATTAAAGAAGCTCAAGCCAGACCCAAGGCTCCCTAGCTTCAGTAATTCCGTCAGTCCTAAAAAAGATGACACTTTTTCTCGTGGATTCATTCCGGGTGAAGCTATCAGAGGCACTACTTCTTACGCTGATATAGTTCGGCCCAAAGGTCCTCAACTTGGATCATATACGAGTCAACACCCGCAGAGAGACCTGCACACTTCCTGCACGGAAGATTCAGGCCTTGGCAAAAAGTTCCAGTCGCCAGAAAATGCTATTTTGGATATTAATTTGAGAATGGAAAAATTGTTCAAACTTATAGAGGAGACTGTTGAATCCAACAAGGCATTTCATGAACTAGTTCAGGTTCTCATATCCCGGACTTCAAAATGACTCAACCAATTATAAAAATCGGATTGTGGAATGCACGTGGAGTAGCTAGACACTCTGAGGAACTCTGATATTTTCTAAGCATGCAAAAATTTATATAATGTTCGCCACAGAAACACATGTGCGGGAAAGTCTGCGCATCTTCTTTCCTGGTTACACCAGCTACCACGCCGTCCATCCCAGTGGAAACAGTAGAGGGGGGTGCCACTGTCATCGTGCGCTCTGCCTTAAATCATTGTCCCCAACCTCCAATCTCAGCCAACAACATGCAAATAGCGTGTGTGCAACTTCAAACTTCAGAAGGATCGGTTTCATTAGCATCTGTGTATCTTCCACCCAGTGAGCGTTTAATAAAAGCTGACGTTGAAACTCTTTTTGCAACGCAAGGAGACAAATTTATAGCAAGTGGAGATTACAATGCCAAACACAGCTGGTGGGGTAACACTAGAGCTTGCTCTAGAGGCATGCTCATTCAAGAAGTAGTCGCAAACGGCCATTACCAAATTTTGGCAACAGGAGAGCCAACATTTTACTCCTCCATCCGCACTAGATTTCTTTGTAACCAAGGGCTACTCCATTCAGAGATTTACCATCCGAGCTCTGCACATGCTAATCCGGTGAACAAACCCCAACGCCCGAGTTTGCTTTCTCGTGGTACTAATATCGCGACTTTTAAGGATCACCTGTCTGAACTGATCGACCTTAGCTTAGAAATTCAAGGTCCAGAAGGTATTGACAATGTCATAAACATATTTATGGAAAACCTTAAACAAGCCTACAGAGGTAGACTCGTATAGGCCAATTAGCCTCCTCCCTTCTCTTGGCAAAATTATGGAAAGGTTGATCCTCAACAGACTGAGGGACGCGCTAGAAGCCCTAGAAATGAAAGAGTATGCGGTTGCTGCTTTCTTGGATATCCAACAAGCTTTTAACAGAGTGTGGCATCTGGGACTTTTACACAAAGCAAAACAAATCCTAACTCCTCAACTATTCCAGATTGTAAAGAGCTTTTTGTTAGGACGTACTTTCTGTGTAACGACAGATGGATTTAAATCGTCCGTTAGACTCATACAAGCGGGAGTTCCTCAAGGAAGTGTGCTTGGCCCCACTTTGTGTTCTATTTTCACCGCGGACATGCCCACCCAGACAGCAGTCACTGGATTAGACCGGGAAGATGTGCTGATCGCGACATATGCTGATGACACCGCGATTCTAACAAAAAGCTCCAGTATCGGCGAGGCGTCGGGAGCACTGCAGCAGTACCTGGATGCTTTCCAGTACTGGGCAGACATGTGTAACGTGTGTATAAATGCTAACAAATGTGCTGAGAGCTATGCTAACCCAAGAAACAGAAAGAGAAGACGACTCAAGCGACACCACCCTCAAGACTTAATTGATCGACACTTGTAAATATATAATACTCGCACATATTAGTCCATAAGCATTCCATCTCCACAATACACTTACACCATATAATCTTTGTATATAACACAGAACACAATAACTATTTAATACTTACAGATTAGGTTAAGTTGCCCAAATGGGTAATAGTGAACAAATCATTAAAAATATAATATTTCTTTTAAATATAAAAAAAAAAAAAAAAAAAAAAAAAAACTAAAACTAAAACGAAAGTTTTGCCTCCTACTGAGGCAGAATTATTTGGAGCGACAAGCGCTGAATGTTCACTGACACGCTAAAAAGTGAGCTCGCTTTTGCTGTCACGTGTGATAAATAAAATTTTTATTTTATTTTCTCGCTTCTGGAAATTCGCGATTTTCAAGCCTATTTTTGATTGTGCAGCTGCGCAAGAAAAAAGATTTTAGCCACTGCGCTTTGCGCAAGCGAGAGGCTGAAATTGTTATTGCAATGAAGACTAAAACAAGCCTCTCTAGTGAAAAAGTAGTTGAAATGAGAAAAATAGCTGGTGCAAGCCCTGCAGAAATCCGCGCTTTAATAACAAAGTCCACTGGCACCGCTGAAGAGCCAACGATCAGCGATGCTGCTAATAGACTGCTAAATGCCCAAAAGCGACGAAAAATTAAAAGAAAAAAGAATCCGAAATCTTTGTCACCTACTTCTAGTGCCAAGCGCGTAAGCAGAGAAGCAATTCTGGCTTCACCATCGACCATCACCAATAAAGAAATAAATCAATCTGAAAACAGATTTGCAGTGCTGGGTATGGAAATAGATCAAGAAGATAGTGATGATGAAGGAATTTCCCACGTTGCAAATATATCGTCTACTAATCCGACTGGAGGTGAGCCGGAACTCGCCGACCTCTCTGCCCCTGTCCACAATTTTGAAGACGGTGCAACTAACAGAGACATACAGCCTAAGGGCCCAAAACCACCACAAATAGTTGTAAATGTCAGCGACTTAAATGACCTTTTTGAACTCATAAAAGAGGTCGCAAATCTGGATAACGTTACGGCTAAGGCCAATCAAGGTGAAACGACCAGAATCTTTGCCAAGGATAGCGATACCTACAGGGCAATTGTTAACCATTTTGAAGGAGTAGGTATTGAATATCATACATACCAAATTCAAACGGAAAAACCGCATAGAATTGTAGTTAGAGGTCTACATCACAGCACCCTAAACAGAGATATTATAGATAGCTTGAAGGCAGTTGGATACGAAGTTCTTCATATTCATAATCCTACATCTAAGTATAATAAGGAAAAACTCAATATTTTTTTCATCAATATTAAGCCCTGCGCCGAAATTAATGATATTTATAAGATTAAGCATCTTTGCCGTCAGATGGTGAACGACGGAAATTGCACAATGTCATCGATGCCAACAGTATGGGCACACAGCCAAATACTGCCGCCGGCACCCAAATTGCGCCAGGTGTGGAGAAGATCATGCCACTACACAATGTGGACGTTCCCCTGAAGCGCAGCCTACCTGCTTCCACTGTGGTGGAGATCACATGGCCAGCTATAAAGGTTGTGAATGGTACCAAAACTATCTTCGCCGGTCAATGGGAACCTCCAAGAGCGTGAAAAATGCAACCAGGTCGAATCGCTTCTCTGCAATGTCCCATGTAGACAATTCTTATCCCACTACAAATGGTAGAGAGCCGCAACAGTTTCCTACCTTGCAAATGGCCCGTAGCTATAAGGCTAGAAAATCAGCATTGAGTCACAACTCTCAGCAACCGCAAGTATTACAGCAGCGGCCACAGCAACCGCCCCAAAACAAACAACAGCAACTGTCATACAGTGCCAATGGCAATACAGGGATGTCCTACGCTGCAATAGCAAAAGGAAATTCTAAACCAGGCAACGTTAGAGTTGCACAGCGCCGTCTATATACTATACAGACGCATCATTCACTGCAACAACGAGAAGACAGTAATCAACAGCACAGATTTCTTGATGTACAATCGCTTCTGCAGCAACAACAACAACAATTTCAGCAATAACAACAACACCTCCAACAACAGCAGCAATTTCTCATGTGGCTTCAACAGCAACAACAGGAACAGGAACGGCAAAACAAACAAGCCAACCAGCGCTTAGAAAAGCTTGAAAATATCGTTTTTGAAATGGCTAATAATATAAAACAATGGGCTGGAGCTAATCACCAGTCTCATGACAACGTTTCGGCCTCACAATGAACCACCTTAAGGTTCTTATCTGGAATGCCAATGGCATTTCTTGCAAAGCCAAAGAAATTGAGCTCTTCGCGCACAGCAACAGCGTCGATATTCTTCTCTTAAATGAGATTAGGCTGAACCGAGGAGAAACAGTGAAGATATATGGATATACGTTCTATCCTGCGTACAAACCATCGCGTAATAATCACGGCGTTGGAGGTGCAGCGGTATTGGTGAAGAGTACCCTTCGACATTTTCCACAATGGGTCATTGAGACACCCCACATACAATTGTCATCAGTAAAAGTAGCCACAGGACTGGGGGACGTGCAGTTCTGCGCCATCTACTGTTCCCCAAGTACTAGAATCGAGGAAAGACAGTTTACTGACATAATACGCGCCTGCGGCCAAAGGTATTTGGTTGGTGGCGACTGGAATGCCCGCCACTGGCTTTGGGGCGACACTTACAATTCACCTCGCGGGCGGGAACTAGCAGAAGCCATGTCCGTGACTGGAGCTAAGATTCTCGCAACTGGTTCTCCAACCAGGTATCCATATGTGTCCAGCCATACGCCTTCCTGCATAGACTTTGCAGTGTATCATGGTATACCAGATCACCTAGCAACTATAACACAAAGCTGGGACTTGGATTCTGATCACTTGCCTCTGATCATTAGCATTGAGACAGATAGTACTCATGTCAATCCAAGTCCCAGGCTAGTCACCAAACACACTGACCTGCTTGCCTTTAGCCAACATTTGGAGAGTCTTATTTCGCTAAACACCACGCTTAATTCTGGTGAGGAAATTGAAATGGCTGTTGACAACCTAACAGAAAGCATTCACAGTGCTGCGGCTGTCTCTACGCCTTCTGTCCCTTGGACAGGCACCACCTATGGGATAGTCTTGTCAAGAGAGGCTAGAGAGCTTTTGACAAGGCGAGCAATCCGATCTCAAGACCCCTGGGACCGATTTTTATGGAACCGTGCTGCAAAGCAACTACGAGAAGTCTTAAGAGAACTTCGAAGCAACTTTTTTGAGCAGAAACTAGCTAATATGGACTACACAGTGGATGCTGGATACTCGCTTTGGAAATGCACCAAGTCCCTTAAAAGACAGCCGTTTAGACAGGTTCCTATAAGGTGCCCGGGAGGTGAACTTGCTAAAAATGAAGAGGAGCAGGCTAATTGTTTTGCACATCATCTGGAGACTAGGTTCACCCATTTCCAATTCGCTACAACGGAGCAGTATCAAGAGACGCTTGATAGCCTAGAGACACCTCTGCAAATGTCACTACCCATTAGGCCCATTAGGGTTGAGGAAATTGCCGAAGTTATCAAATCTCTCCCGATTAAGAAGTCTCCTGGCATCGACAATATTTGCAATGTCACATTAAAAGCACTACCTGTTCGAGCAATTCTCTACTTGGCGCTAATATACAATGCCATATTCAGGGTGCAGTTTTTCCCAAAGCAGTGGAAATTGGCTGCAATCTTAATGATACATAAGCCCGGTTAACCTGAAGAGAGCCCTGAATCGTACCGACCCATAAGTCTCTTATCTTCGCTATCTAAGGTATGGGAACGACTGATTGCCAACAGATTAGGTGACATTATTATCGAGCGTCGTATCCTGCCGGATCATCAGTTTGGATTTCGTAAGGGACATAGCACTGTGGAGCAAGTACACAGATTGACAAAACACATCCTACAGGCCTTTGATGATTTGGAATACTGTAATGCTGTGTTCATTGACATGCAACAGGCATTCGATAGGGTCTGGCATGACGGCCTTCTAAGCAAAATTAAAAACTTATTCCCAGCACCATATTATGGAGTTCTAAGATCATACTTGGAAGATCGGAAATTCATGGTCAGGGTCAGAAACACCTATTCGACTCCCTGCGTTATGAGGGCTGGAGTTCCGCAGGGCAGCGTACTGGGACCGCTGCTCTACTCAGTATTTACTGCAGATCTTCCCTGTCCAAGTGCCTATCATATGGTAGATCCCAGGAAGGCCCCTTCTTGCTACGTACGCTGATGACATCGCACTGTTGTACAGCTCTAATTGTCGCAACGAGGCAGCACGGGGTCTACAAGAGTACCTCACCACACTGGCTGCATGGTGCAAAAGATGGAATTTAAAGGTCAATCCACAAAAGACCACCAATCCCTGCTTCACTTTGAAGACCTTAATTCCATTTACTGCACCCATAGAATTGGAAGGTGTAATTCTAGATCAGCCTTTACAGGCTAAGTACCTTGGGATTACCCTTGATAAACGTCTGACTTTCGGCCCGCACCTGAAAGCTACGGCTCGGAGTTGCTATCAAAGGATGCAACAACTGCGTTGGCTGATAAACAGGAAAAGTACCATGTCACTGAGAGCCAAAAGAGCAGTCTACGTCCACTGCATAGCCCCGATCTGGCTGTACGGAATACAGGTCTGGGGTATTTCTGCAAAATCCAATTACAAGCGCATACAGGTTTTGCAAAATCGTGCCATGCGTGCAATTACAGACTGCCCATACTATGTGCGTGGCACTACCCTGCACCGTGATCTGAATCTCCATACAGTGGAAGAGCAGATCTCCAGGCACACCAGCAGATATAGAGATAGACTTAGACGACACCAAAGTATGCTTGCTAGACGCTTACTCCCTGCTAGGCCTCTAAGGAGATTAAAAAGGAAGGGTTTCGCCAAAACAATTGGACAAACTTAATGGCCCACTCGAAATATGAGACAAACTCGTAAGTCCTCTCATGCTTAGTGCGAGGTTTGGTTTTAATATTTACTGTTAATTGCGCTGTTATGATACTTTTTTGCATTGTATGGATTCTTCGCTTCCAAATATAAAAACAAACAAAAAAAAAACTGAATAGTTCCTTTGGCTTAGGTTCAACTTTCTTGACATGAATTATATGGGAATTTCGTCACTTGCAGCATGTAGTTGTACCAAAACGCCTCCAACACCTGTGTGACTAGCATCACAATGCAGGAAAAATTCGGCATCGAAGTTTGGGCTGGCAGCACTGGCGCTTCGCACATTTGCTGTTTTAACTGTTCAAAAGCTTTTTGTGCTTCTTCGGACCAGTCGAACTTTCTCTTTTGCTTAAGAGCTTCCGTAAGAGGAGAAGCAATGGAAGCACAGTTTTTGAAGAATTTGTGGTACCATCCTGTCATTCCTAAAAATCTACGGAGTTGTTTGACGGACCGTGGTACCGGAAAGTTAACTATTTTAGTAATGGGATAGCCTTTTAAAGTTCAGTTAATTAAAGTTTTTATTTCAGGCGTTATTATATTTATTTCACAATGCGCGTCCGTACAATTCTGCGTTACATTCAAAAGTGAAGCGCATCGCTTCTCCTATCTTTTTACTATTCTTGTTTACGCTAGAGGGCGCTTAGTGAACTACAATTGTTAAAGTTACAATAGATGGCGTTCAGCCATGATCGATAAACGACGATACTTACAAACGATACTTAAAATTATACAGTCTTACATACTAATTATAACTACACGTACTACATATTACTACAACTCGGCCGTTCTGACATTGAGGATCTCCTGATACTCGTTGATTTGCTTCTTGTTACAATATTGCTTTGGCCATACTTATTTATAATTCTATTGTTTACAATTTTATTTTTGTCTTTTTCTTCACTTACATTATCATTTAAATTTACATTATCATTTTCTTTATTTACATCATTTTTTGGATTTATATCGATATTTTCTTCGTTTTCCTCATCACTTTCTTCGCTTAGCTCATTTTCAGACATTGCAACACTTTTTGAATTAATCCATTGTTTAAGATTATGTATAGCCCATATTCCTGAATACGGTATCTGTGATTGTTGACAATTTTCTACGTCTTCAATTAAGTATCTATCATTGTCTAAAACTTTTGCCACTACGTATGGTCCTTTAAATTTTGGTATAAGTTTACTAGATGCGCCTTGCAAAGAATTAAAATTTTTTACTACTACATAATCGCCTACCGCAAAGACTTTAGGTTTTTGGCGTTTTGCATTTACATAGGTATTATTATATGCTTGAGCCTTTTCTTGGCTTATCTGTGCATTTCGTCTAATTTCTTCTAAGTTCCTTATCGTTTGATTATTTGGATCTATGACGTTTTCTTTCAGACTATCGACACTGTTTCCTTTCTGTTTTACTCCAAACAGCATTACGCTTGGACATTCATTTGTACTTCTATTTCTTGTATTGTTCATTGTGTATTCCACTTTGTACAGAACTTTATGCCACGCCTCGTTATTTTCTGTATCTATTATTTTAGCCATCATCGGACCTAAATCCCTATTTACTCTTTCTACTTGTCCATTAGCTTGTGGAGACGCTGTAGCTACTTTAATATGATTAACGTTATTTTCTTTTAGAAAGTCTTCGAATTCGTTAGAAGTGAAACAACTGCCTCGATCAGATATTAAATTTTTGGGCCTACTATATGCAATAAAATAGTTGTTTAAAGCTTCAATTGCTTCCTTTGAACTTGTCGTTTTGGTTGGATATAGTTTGACAAACTTTGTACACGCATCTATTACTACCAGTATATGTCTCTTTTTCGTATCTTTACTATTGATGGGTCCATAGTGGTCAACATGTAATACTTCAAATGGATCACTGCCTTTTGGAATTGAGTGTAAAAATCCCTCTACTCTACCCGACTTATTAGAAAACGCAATACACTTGAGACAATTGTTAATGTGATCTGTTACTTTTCTTCGTACGTTCGGAATCCAATAAGTTTTCGTAATCGAGTCCACCACTTTATCAACCCCTACATGTCCCATTTCATCATGATACTTAAAAAACACATTGGTTTCCATTGACATTGGCACATAAAACATTAATCTCTCATTTTTTTTCTATAAACGACACCATTGCGCATTTCATAATATTCATTTTCCTGTTCAGACAATTTATTTTTTATATTTCTTATATTTGGATCCTTTCCCTGGCATATTATTAAGTTTTCTTCGAACGTGTTTGTTTCTATTATCATTATACTATTACTTCTACTTAATGCATCCACATGCTGCATTCTTTTTTCCTGACCTATGTTCAAGGGTGTAATCATAATTTTGTAGCTCGAGAGCCCACCTTGCAATTCGTGGATTCAATTCTTTTTTGTTTAACGTTAACGTAAGCGAATTGCAATCTGTTACTATTTTAAAGTTAATGCCTTGTAAATAGACTCGGAACCTTTTCAACGCGTTGACTATTGCAAGTGTTTCTAACTCAAAGCTGTGATACCTTGACTCAACTTCTGTCGTCCGTTTTGAAAAGTAAAAAATTGGGTGTAACTTCGCATCATTTTTTCGTTGTAACAATATTGCACCGTACCCTAGCGAACTTGCATCACAATGAAGTTCGGTCTCATCTTTCGGATCATATATTGCTAATATTGGTGCTTCTACCAGTTTTTCCTTTAGCATATTGAAAGCTTTTAACTCATTCTCTCCAAACATGAATTTTTTATCTTTTCTTGTAAGGTCATATAATGGTTTTGCCACTAGAGCAAAATCCTTAATAAATCTTCTAAAATAAGAGCATAGACCAATATAACTTTGTACTTCGTGAACCTTGGTTGGCACCGGAAACGATTTAATGGCTTCTATACCTGACTCATTTGCTTTTATGCCTTCTCCTGTTACTGTGTAGCCTAAATAATCTATAAACGACTTCAAAAACTCACACTTGTCTTGTCTAAGTTCTAATTTATTTTCTACTAAGCATTGAAAAACTTCTTTCAGGATATTAAAATGTTCTTCTAGTCCTTCTGTGGCAACCATTATATCATCAAGATATATGATAACTTTGCCTTCTCGTACCATATCTTCGAATATTTTATTTATAAATCTTTGAAACGTAGAAGGAGCGTTTGTCAACCCGAACGGCATTCTAAGATATTCGAATTGTCCTAACGGTGTTATAAATGACGTATACTTTGTAGAATCACTATCCATAAAAACATGATTAAAGCCACTCTTTAAATCTAACTTTGAAAATAACTTTTATTTACTAACCTATCTAATAAATCATCTATCAGTGGTATGGGGTAACTATCTTTTGACGTAACTTTATTTAAACGGCGGTAATCTACACACATCCTTAATTCCCCTGTCTTCTTTTTAACAAGTACTATCGGTGAAACATATTCTGACTCACTTGGACGTATATATCCTTTAGCCATATTCTCATCTAGTATCCTTTGTACCTCTGCCTTTTCAACGTACGATAGTCGTCGAGGGGGACATCGAAACGGTTTTTCGCTATCAACTATAATTTTCATATACCTTTTAATTTTGGGTTCAACTGGCCTAATAGGTTTAACATAGTAATTCTCAAACAAATTCTCTAATCTCTTCGTGTTCACATTATTCATCTCTTCCCCCACTTTGTATTCTTTTTTATTTTCACAGTCTACATCGATCACCAACATTTGCGATTCGAAACTTTCTTCTTTTATCTCATTTTTTATTTCATTCATGCTCATTTTTCTTTGACGTTCATCCTCTTCGTTTCGATATCTTTCTGCTTCACCGTTTTCACTTCGTGTTTCTTCAACATTATCTATCTTTTCTCGAAATTGCATTTTATTTACTTTAACTTTACTCTGAGTCTCTCCTATATTGTTATGTCTTCGATTTTCTGCACTACCTTTGCTTTGTATATTAGCTAATTGTTCTCTACCTTGTGTGTCTTTTTAATTTGCCTTTACTTTTAATTTCATTTACTTTGCTTTGTCTTTGTTCTTTTGCATTTCCTTCACTTTGTACATCTTCTAACTTTACTTTACTTTGCATTTCTTTTAATTTGTCTTTACTTTTAATTTCATTCACGTTGCTTTGTCTTTGTTCTTTTACATTTCCTTCACTTTGTACATCTTCTAATTTTTCTTTGCTTTGCATTTCTTTTAATTTGTCTTTACTTTTAATTTCATTTATGTTGCTATGTTTTTGTTCTTTTATATTACTTTTACTTTGCACATACTCATTGCTTATATTCTCATCAACCTGAATTAACTTATAATTACTCATATTTAAAAAATCTCTGCCTAAAACCACTGGGTGCCTTATGGATTCATTACTCACAACAAAAGATTCAATAGTTATAACTTTATTTAAATTTTTAAATAAACAAGTAATTTTACCAAGTACATTCAATTTACTTTCATTAATACCAAAATAAGTATTTGCCGATTCATTGTGGCTTAACTGTAATTCTTTAGGAATTGTAGATCTTCTTAAAATTGTTATCGGACTCCCTGAATCTAAGAGGCACCCTATGGAGACAAAATTTGACTTACAATTATTTGCATCACAGAAACTTATATCAAAGTATCTTACATAATTGTCCTTTGGTGTTGTCTTCTTGTATAGTGAACATTCTCTAGCCAAATGTCCCTCTTTGCCGCACGCATAGCACGCTCCATCTGGACGCTTCGGCTTTCGGCATTCTGCAGCTATATGCCCCGAACAATTGCAGTTAAAACATTTAACAACCCTCTGGTCCGGGGTCGAAGTCTTCGGTACAGCTCCAGATTGATTTTTCTCCCAGTTGGACGTGGCATCTTTATATCACGGAACGCATCAGAACTGCAGTTGGTGTAGCAAAACGTTGTAACTTGCCTTGGTTTCTGAGTTCAACATTCGGTATACCCTCCAGTATATACTGCACCATTTCGTCATCGGTGATGTTTAACTTGTTTGCCAACATCTGTTTGTCATAAAAATAGCTTGCAAACACTTCGTCATTGAGCCATTTTCGTTTTTCTAAGCTTTGACGTAGCTCTACAAGATTGACTTTTGTTCCGAATCTGACTTGCATTTGTGAAAAAATATCATCTATGTCTCCCGACAACAGTGAGGGTTGTGACAACAGCCAATAGTTTGCTTTTCCTTTGGCACGAGCACAAATAAGCGGGCGCATCATATCGTCACTGATATTGAATACCGCTCGCACATTTTTAGCCACTGTCATTACATTATTATTTGCATTTTCCTTGCAAAAACGAACAGCTTCCAACGAATTGTTCACAAATGAACTTGTACCGTGAGCGATTTCTTCAGTGTTGCCAGCTTCGTACATTATGTGATCGTTGCCAGCTTGTTGAATTGCAATTTCATCACGAAGTGTAATGACGTCGTCAATATTGTTCGCTGTTGCCATCTCGTTGTTTTCGTCGTCTGCCTGTTCCGTTATTCCGTCGTTAGGCGCTCCGCTGGCCGGCAAAACGGTAGTTTTGCTGCTTAGGGGTGCTTCGCCACGCAGACTTGCTGCACTTGCACTTGTTGACGGTAGCATACTTTGGATTTGTAACACTAAAGCCGATTTGCTGCCTTTGGTTGGTAATTTAAACTTTTCGCACCACAACTTTAAATCGTGTATACTCAAGTCATTCAAATCGCCGCTTAAGTTTTGTATGTCCAAATCTTCCATAATAGTTTTATACAAACGTAGATTCACGACCACTTCTGAATTTTAGTAATGGGATAGCCTTTTAAAGTTCAGTTAATTAAAGTTTTTATTTCAGGCGTTATTATATTTATTTCACAATGCGCGTCCGTACAATTCTGCGTTACATTCAAAAGTGAAGCGCATCGCTTCTCCTATCTTTTTACTATTCTTGTTTACGCTAGAGGGCGCTTAGTGAACTACAATTGTTAAAGTTACAATAGATGGCGTTCAGCCATGATCGATAAACGACGATACTTACAAACGATACTTAAAATTATACAGTCTTACATACTAATTATAACTACACGTACTACATATTACTACACTATGGCCGAAAGCTTCTCTGGATCAGTGGCGATAGTGCCATGACCTACTATATGGCCAAGATATTGTATTTCTTTAAGGCAAACATAGTCAAGCCCGATCTATTTAAATGAAATGCCAATTCACCAAGAGTTGCTATATGCCGTTCGAATGTGTCGGATACCACTAATAAGTCATCCAGATAAATAAATACTTCGCTTCGTAAGTGCGCTGGTATAATTCGATCCATTAATTTGGACAATGGCATTATTCACTGATATAGTGATCGGCCTGGCAGTCCTATTCCTAGATTTGGGTTCCAGTGGAATTTGCCAAAAAGCATCCTTTAAATCAATACATGATATATATTCTGCTTTAGGAAGTCTGCTCTATAAACGGCATGGGATATGCATCTTTGACTGTGACTGCGTTTACTTTTCTGCTGTCTAAACAAAGTCTGACTTTTCCTGGATTGCGGACCAAAACAACAGGAGAAGACCACGCACTGTTCGACTCTTCAATCACCCCTAAATCTAGCATTCGGTCTAGTTCCTCGTTCATTAGCTTTTCGATGGCTGGTGATACTGGAAAATGCCTTTGCTTAATTGGGCTTGCATCAGAGACGTTGTTGCTGTGAGAAAGTACAGAGGTACGCCCTAACCCTTTTTTTGTAAATGACGGAAATAAATTTATAGCAGATGCCAATTGGTGTCGCTGTTGGTCCGATAATGATCGTACCATGGGATCATCTAACGTTGACAATTCAGCTTGCCGAAAACAGAAAGGGTGTAAGTCAAATGTTTTCCAAAAATCTATACCTAAGTAGAGATTTTGCGATAGCGAAGGTACTATATAAAACGATAATTCTTTGAGTTTTGTTTTAAAGCCTACTTTAGTAGTGAGTCTGCCAATTATTTTCTGTGACTTGCTATCGGCCGTTTTCACTGCACATGATAATGGCTTATAAGAATTTTGCCCATTTATAAATTCGTTAGCTAAGGTACCACGTATACAACTAATGGAGGCGCCTGTGATCAAAAATCCGGTATATTTATTTCCTAAAATGGTCACCTGGGCATATGGTCTGACGTCTAACGGATTTTCTACTATGGCAGACAGTAATTTAGAACGCTCGTTCCGGCGACATGTTGCCTGCGGCGGATAAGTGAACGATTTGCCTTGCTATTTTAAGTTAAAAAGTCTGGGTTCTGGATACTATTCTCTTGAGAGGATATATTTGGAAAATCTGGTAAATTAAAGTCCTTTTGTTTATTTATATTTAATTCGATGGAATGCTCTTCTGGAGTATCCATCAGGGCAACGCGATTGCTGTGTTCCGTGCGTGCTAATGCTTGTTTCGAGCACTGTAGAATTGTGCTCGAGCTACTAAGTTTTCTGACTGGCATTTTGTGCAATTTGGCCTATAGGTGTCAGGCTTACCACAACCATAGCAAAAAACTCGCCTCTCTGCCGTGCAATCGTGATATCTATGTCCCTTCTTCAGGCAGTTCCAGCATTCGATCTCAATAGCAGCGACATCCTCTGTGTCAGGGGCTTCATCCTCTGATTAACTACCTGCCTGTTCAGCTAATTCATTTACCAACTTTTTTTGAATGGGTCTAGTGCTAAAAGTTAATATCCTGGCCATTTGTTGCTTGAATATTTCGTGCCTACGAACGGCTTGGCGCAACTCGGCAATACTATGTATTGGGATGTGGAGCAATTCGTGCTGAATTTTTGGCAAAAGATTTGCTCGAAGAACCCCCATCATGTAAGAATCCGTTAACGGCACAGACAGGTGATCAGCCATAGCTGCTATCGATTGCGAAAATTCATCGAAACTTTCATGCAACTTTTGCTTACGCCGATCAATACTGGCTTGTATATGACGATCTGTGCGAGCATCTTTAAATTGAAATCGAAGTGCTTCGCAAAGATCTGGTTCACCTTGTCTACCAATACGGAACTCAGCAGATGACTGCTGCCTATTAGTATTCTTCTCGACTTCTCCCTTATCCGCCATTGCTCTACCCCTGGTTGTAATTCCACTTTGGCTAAAAGAAGATGGTCTAGAGCCTGAAGGCAGATCGTCGTTGGCTTCTTCCCTAGGATTTTCTCCTGGAGTACGACAAACTGGCATATTTTAAGATTTTCTTAACAGTAACTAAAGAAAATGTTTTGTTCAAAATATATTTAAAAAAATGTCGTATCTCAATTCATAAAAATATAAGGGTCATGCTACGTTTCAGTTTCCCGGTGGGTACAATTGTGTTTAGCCTATATTTACTGTGGACAGAATTGTTGTGAAATTGATTGTATGGCTGTAGTTTGCAAAATTGGATCACAAAATATTCAAGCCACACATTCACAACTACAAGATAGAGAAAAAAAGAATAACAAAAAAAGACTTCTCAACTGATCTCCCATACTCTAGCTGGCATCGGATGTATCTTGAACGAACCGTGATCCAAGCCCTAGCGATTATATGTATGTTCAAAACTTACACCGGAGAGAGACTTTATACGCTTTGTGTATTGCTCTGTCTCAACGATGTAGGTTTCTATCAACAACAAAGAGAACAGAAGAGCTTTTGTAATATAATTTCTTTAATTTAATTCGTTTTTTTTATTTCACCACGCCACAATTCACGTGTTCTTCCCGCTTTTTTCTTTTTACAATGTGCCCAACTTATGCTATTTTTTAAATACTAGACATTATTATCGATATGTACTTATTATTATCGCTTTTAATTTGGTATTTACATTCGGCCAATCCTGACAATAGATCGGCCTCGATCTTATTTTATTCCCTAACAAGACTTTATTATTTTATTACACACTTGTATCCACGGTTTTAGCCTAGCTGGTTCCAGAATGCCCTTGTATGGCAACTGTGTAAGTTGACAGTTGTCAACATCTACTATTTCATATCTGTCATTAGGCAAAATTCGACTAACCTTATAGGGCCCACGATATTTTGGCGCGAACTTTTTACATGCACCAGAAGTTACATCTACATTCCGGATCGCAACAAAATCACCTAACGCATACTTCAGAGGTGCCTTGTGTCTCAGGGAATATTGCGCTTCATTATACTCCTGGGACTTCCGGATATTATCTCCTGCCTGACACCTAATGGTTTCTAAAACTACCGGTTGATCTGGTCCTAACTTCTCCTTAAGATATTCGGTCAATTCATCAACTACGGGTCCTCTCTGCTCACATCCAAACAGCAGAATTGATGGTGTTTTTTTGGTACTACACTGAATCGAATTATTTAGAGCAAACTCTACTCGGGAAACTAACTTATACCAATCTGCCTGATTTAAAGGCTCAGATAATTTACCTAACATCAGAGTTAACACACGGTTTACCCTCTCAACTTGTCCATTGGCCTGGGGTGCTGCCGTTGCCACCTTTATATGTTCGATATTGCGGCTCTCTAGGAAATTACTGAACTCGAGTGACGTAAAACATGTTCCCCGATTGGAAACGATTCTACGCGGTCGGCTATAATACTCAAAGTACTTCTCTAAGGCGGCATTCACCTCTCTCGTGCTAGTGGAATTCACAGGGTACAACTTAACAAATTTGGTAAAGGCGTCTATTGTCACTAGTAAATGCTTTCTCTTCGAATTTATACTCGGCAATGGTCCTAGGTGATCTATATGAACCGTATCAAAGGGAGTTGGGCTTTTTGGTATACTATGTAGTGTCCTGTTGTGTATTGCCCTCGGAACGGAATGAACGATAGACGGCAAGCAGTTGCGAATGTATTTCTCGACTTTACTTCTCATAAGAGGAAACCAATAACTTTGTTTCAACTTTCCAATACACTTATCTGCAGCGAGGTGGCCTAACTTTTCATGACATTTTCTTATGACCTCCTCCTGCATGCAACTAGGGGCGTATAAGTACAAATTCCCATCAAGATCACTCCTATAAACAATTCCATCTACTAGCTCAAATCCGGGGACTTCCTTTTTCTCTAAGTTTTCTCTCAACGCACGTAATTCGGAATCTCTTGACTGCTCGGTCTGCAATAACAAATCAATATCTCCAGGGGTAGCTCCTACAACTCCAACCATTGATTCGGGCATGGCTATAGTAGAAGGCGACGGAATTCGGTTTGTGCCATCACACGGTACTACAGAGGCGTTCAACAACAAGGGTTCATCTAAATCTTCTATCGTTCTACACGGTAACGGTTCACTATAGGGTCTAACGGGTCTATAAAGGGTCGCACTGTCACATAGTTTTTCAACACGATCTACTTCTTTTTCTGTACGAAAATCGCACGGATCATCTGTTTTGCCAGTAGGATCTTCTAACAACTCGGTCTGTCTACTAAGGGCATCTACATGGTATATACTCGAACCGGGTCTATGGGCAATCGTAAAATTGTAACTTTCCAATTCTAGGGACTAACGGGCTATACGAGGATTGATTGCTTTCTTGTTCAGAGTCTGCACTAAAGAATTACAGTCGGTTACAATAAGGAAAGGACGGTGCTCCAGGTAAACACGAAATCGGCGCAACGCATAAATAATAGCCAGGGTTTCTAACTCAAAACTATGGTATCGGGACTCGGCACCTGTCGCTTTACGAGAATAATAGAATACGGGGTGGAGTTTATTGTCAGACTGTCGCTGCATCAATACAGCTCCAAATCCATGTGAACTAGCATCGGTATGCAGCTCCGTTTCAGAGCTAGGATTATAGATAGCCAATACAGGGGCGGACGATAGGGCTTCTTTCAGCGTGTTGAAAGCATATTTTTCTTGTTCGGACAAAGGAAACGGACCACCCTTTGTTAACAACTCAGTTAATGGCTTCGCAATACGTGAAAAGTTTTGAACGAACTTCCGGAAATACGAAAACAATCCAAGACACGAATGCAAAGTCTTACAATTATACGGCTCTGGGTAGTTTTTTATAACTCTTAAGTGTTGATCACTCGGAGAAATACCTTGACTGCTAACATCATACCCTAAATACTCGATGCGCCTTTGCATAAATTCACTCTTTTTGAAATTGACCTCAAGATTATACTCAACCAGTCTGTCTAACAACTTTGCTAAAATATTATAATGTTCCTCCACAGATCGAGTAGCTAAAATAATATCGTCCATGTATACCATAACCTGACGAGCTCTAACCATATCCTGCATACATACATCTGAAATAAATCGCTGAAATACAGCTGGTCCATTCTTAAGGCCAAAAGGCATTCTCAAATACTCAAATTGCCCGTCAGGTGTTACAAAGGCTGTATACTTTACAGACTCTTTAGTGGTAAATACTGATTTTCGTTCGAAATACTCTAAACAATCTTCAATTAACGTCAACGGAAAGTTATCACGGATTGTCATCTTATTAAGACCACGATAATCTACACACATTCGCACTTTTCCATCCTTCTTCTTTACTAGAACTACTGTTGACGCATAAGGAGAGTTACTAGGTCTTATTACATTTTCTGATAATAATTCATTAATGGTTTTCGAGACAATTTCTCTTTCATAAAACGACAATCTCCTGGGAGGACTATAAAAGGGTGTCATGTCATTAAATCGTATGCGCGTAGTGCATCTTGCTGGACCGGAACTTTTACAAAATTGTTGCATGTAATGTTCTCGCACTATTTCTTGGCAGGCGCCAGTCACCTTCTGCCCAAATTCATTGCCAACGTTAACCTCACTCTCATCCAAAAGAGCAGCACAGACACTGGACAGCTCAAGGAACCATTCTCTACATCTATCGGCCTCAACCGGGGATACACTGGGAGAATGAGGCTGTGAAGGAATAATATGGCATTTATAAAATCATAAGCAATATAATACTATTAATTAAAAATTTAAAACTAATATAAATAAATATACATAATGTTGTAGTTAAAAGTTTAGGTTGTATTAATTATATATTTAAGTAAGTGTATTCAGTATTCTCATATTGTATTAGCGTAACAAATCCGCAAACAAAGATAAAATTGCGAACAGACAGACGAAAAAAGAAAGAATAACTACACGCAAAAATAACTGGAGACTCACGTGCTTTATGCGTTAGCTTCGTCTGCTCGGTGTTAGTTTGTAACAGTAATATCGCGTAGTCACTTACCCCGTTTGCCGCTGTCCATCGACGAAAGCGCTTTCGGCGAAGATGCTGCGAAAGAGATTTTTTTGACACTGCACGGTTGGACAGTGGTTCAAACCATGCCGTTTCTGCACACTATAAATTTATATTTTCACTTTTGTTGCTCATCTGTTTAATTTGATTAGTTTATATTTTATTTCATTATTTTGCAAAAACTTTTAATTTGTGTAATTATGTATATTTAGTTGGTTTTTCGGTTTAAGGTTAATTTTGTTGTTGTTGTACTTTGCCTGTTTTCACTCCAGTCTCATTCTCTCACCAGGAGTAAAATTAGAATTTTTTTTTAGGCCATGGATTTTAAAAAAATTCATGGTCTACTGTGTTTGTCGGAACGCAAATGTGCGTAACAGGCAGAAGGAGGCATCTCCGACCCCATAAACTATATATATTCTGAATCAGTATCAACAGCCGAGTCGATTGAGCCATGTCTGTCTGTCCGTCTGTCCGTCTGTCCGTCTGTCTGTCTGTATGAACACCTGGATCTCAGAAACTATAAGAGCTAGAGTCTTCAAATTTTGTGACAACATACGTTTATATTCAGGTGTCTCAAAGTTTTTTGAAATTTGGCCACGCCTCTCCCCCTCTGTAAATCAGTAATAACAGTTTAATATACACAATATACACACCACAACAAAAGTTGTACATCTCACATGAAAAATACCTTTCCACGGGTGTTTCCTGAAAATTTTATTTTAATCGGACTAAAAATAAGTGAGATATGATCCGAATTAAACTCAATTTGAACGTATACTTATGCGCATATTAAGACCTAATTTACGCATCATACCGAAGTTCGAATCTAGCTTCGGACACACAGCATAAAACAAAACATTTTATTTGCATAGAATGGTAACAGAATTGCCAGCTCAGAATGCAACTTTGCCGATCGGAAAATAAATGGGGTTGTGGCTTAGTGGTTAGAGTGGCGGACGGCACTTCTTGGAGAGTTCTCGTATGTTCGTGCGTAAGCGAGTTCGAGTCCTAGCGGGAGAGGCTAGTGCAATTTTTTATTTTAATTACTTTTTTTGGTTTTTTTTATTTATATAAACTAAAAGGAAAACAACAGCCGAAAACTACAACCTCTACCTTAATTCTAAATTATTTAACTAAATAGCAATCAAAATAAATTTCATATTTTTATGCAATAGTTAAGACAATCAATGTACACGAATGTTAGAGCGGGATGCCGATACATGCATGTCTGCATTTGCACATTTATGTGTCGGCATCCCGCTCTTTCACGCATCAATTGCCGTATTCCGCACACATACGCAACTGTCAGATTTGTGCAACATAGGGCAAAGTTTATAAAAGTGTTCTAATTAAATATGTTGCGTACCAAAAATTAAATTAGTGTTTGTTAAGCTTTTAAATTATTTAATAGAAAAGAAAGAAAGAAAGGAAAACATATCACGCATTGACCGCGGCAGCAATCGAACCCGAACAATGTCAACATCATTGGTCTTCGAATCCGGCACACACTCCACTAAGCTACTGCACAACTTCCGCAGCCGCGACTCCTGTTTGCCATTATGATCTAATGCTTATACTTCTTGTCTATCCGTCCTTGCATTATTTATGTGTTCTTCTTCTTCTACCTGTCAATCGAATTTGGCGTGTCGTTCGAATTAAATAATAAGAAGATAAAATTTATATTTTTAAATGCTTAAATTCAAACAAACCAAAATTTTCATTATAAATAACGGAAAATAAATTATACACGGTATACCATGATAATCCATGGCCTTCTACAGTCAGCACCTGACTGTAGCGTTCGACTGGTTTTTTAAGTTAACTATAGATTAACTTAGCAGACAATTAAATAAACATAATTAAAAAAAATAACACATAAAAAAAAGACAAATTTGGCAGCTGGGACTGGCATAGATAGCGGGGAGCAAAGGTCGCTTATCTTTTTGTTGCCTTGCACCTTGCGCTTCACGCAATTTCTGCTTATAATACTGACATCTCTTTGTACATATGTATAAGGCAAGTCACTGCACTCCACTTAAATTTTATTTAGCATTGGCGATCATTGGCGCTTAGCCAGCTTAGCTCCATATAAAAAAAATACGATTTTCCTGCAGCCCGGGCCAGCTGGGTTTCTGCCCGCTCCCCGTATCTCGAAACCACTGAGGTATTGTTGCTCGAAGCGGAGAGCGGTGTAATGCAGAATTTTTAGAGGAGACAGCTGTTTGCAAGTCAACCTTGCAAACTCAGCAACTGGCGCTAGGTATAAAGAAAAGAGGGGAAAAATGAGGAAACCTGGTATTGCTTGCCACAATTGGAAACAGGAAAAACTCCTATATCTAATTACCTGATATATATATTATATAACTTTATTTCCAATAAACACTTAGGCGAAACCCGGAGACAATTCGCGTCGTTCCTTAATGGAGTTTGAATTAAATCTAACTTAAAGCTTTAAACTGGACGCTTAGCAACCTTTGGCTGAGTCTTATTTACTTCTGTATTGAGCGTACATATTGGGCGCTCTCTTGAGTGGATTGCGCATGGGAACGGATCAGCCGAGAACTTGCGCTGCGTAAGCAGTTTTGACCCTTTCGTGGGAATGTTTACAAATGATCGGAGTAGGCTGACTTAATACAATTACTGACGTTATTAATACATTTTGAAAAGTATCTTTTCTTTTTATTTCAAAAATTTCTTATGCTTCAATTTATGCTAATGTTTCTAGTTTTGTTACGTTATTATTTACATCGAAACTTTCATGCAACTTTTGCTTACGCCGATCAATACTGGCTTGTATATGACGATCTGTGCGAGCATCTTTAAATTGAAATCGAAGTGCTTCGCAAAGATCTGGCCACCTTGTCTACCAATACGGAACTCAGCAGATGACTGCTGCCTATTAGTATTCTTCTCGACTTCTCCCTTATCCGCCATTGCTCTACCCCTGGTTGTAATTCCACTTTGGCTAAAAGAAGATGGTCTAGAGCCTGAAGGCAGATCGTCGTTGGCTTCTTCCCTAGGATTTTCTCCTGGACTACGACTGACTGCCATATTTTAAGATTTTTTAACAGTAACTAAAGAAAATGTTTTGTTCAAAATATATCTAAAATAAGTCGTATCTCAATTCATAAAAATATAAGGGTCATGCTACGTTTCAGTTTCCCGGTGGGTACAATTGTGTTTAGCCTATATTTACTGTGGACAGAATTGTTGTGAAATTGATTGTATGGCTGTAGTTTGCAAAATTGGATCACAAAATATTCAAGCCACACATTCACAACTACAAGATAGAGAAAAAAAGAATAACAAAAAAAGACTTCTCAACTGATCTCCCATACTCTAGCTGGTATCGGATGTATCTTGAACGAACCGTGATCCAAGCCCTAGAGATTATATGTATGTTCAAAACTTACACCGGGAGAGACTTTATACGCTTTGTGTATTGCTCTGTCTCAACGATGTAGGTTTCTATCAACAACAAAGAGAACAGAAGAGCTT